>JACXGK010015234.1:0-10659 GCA_016801125.1 Novumbra hubbsi | reverse complement strand
TATTGTAACGTACAGGGTGGCACGGTGGTGGTAGGTGGTGGTATTGTAACGTACAGGGTGGCACGGTGGTGGTAGGTGGTGGTATTGTAACGTACAGGGTAGCACGGTGGTGGTAGGTGGTGGTATTGTAACGTATAGGGTTGCACGGTGGTGGTAGGTGGTGGTATTGTAACGTATAGGGTGGCACGGTGGTGGTAGGTGGTGGTATTATAACGTACAGGGTAGCACGGTGCCGGTGGGTTCCTTTGTTTTGTCACTTGATGTGGTTCATTGTGGATACTCTTGTTTAATGAAGTCCTGTCACGATTGGTGTTTCTTCTTTTATTTTAGCTGCCTTGTTTCAGCGCCTTTTATTTGCCGTTTTGTAGTAAGTGTTCTTTGTTTTGTTTAATTAAATCCCTGTTTTCATAAAAATGTTGTATAGTAAAGGCCACATGACCGTGGTCCCCGGCTGTTTTATAGAGTTATATAGTAAAGGCCACATGACCGTGGTCCCAGGCTGTTTCATAGAGTTATATAGTAAAGGCCACATGACCGTGGTCCCAGGCTGTTTTATAGAGTTATATAGTAAAGGCCACATGACCGTGGTCACAGGCTGTTTTATAGAGTTATATAGTAAATTCTTTAACCGTTACAAACATCCTAGAAATGTACGGTATTAGTTGTGTTTGGGAATTAAAAGTCACGTTATGTATTGTGTTGCTTCTAAACAACTGGATGTTAGGTTTACATTTTACATACATACATACACACACACACACACACACCCACAAACAAACAATTCATCCCCATCCCCAAGAAACCGAGGATCACAGAACTTAACGACTACAGACCTGTCGCCCTGACCTCTGTGATCATGAAGTTATTTGAGCGCCTTGTGCTGTCTCACCTTAAAGCCATCACCAACCCTCTCCTAGACCCCCTGCGGTTTGCCTACAGAGCCAACAGGTCTGTAGACGATGCAATTAACATGGCCCTCCACACCTGGACTTCTCAGGAACCTATGCCAGGATCCTGTTTGTGGACTTCAGCTCTGCCTTTAATACAATGTTTCCAGCTTTGATGCAGGACAAGCTCTCCCAGCTGCAAGTGCCCGAATCCACCTGCAGGTGGATCACTGACTTGCTGTCTGAACGGAGGCAGCGCGTGAAGCTAGGGAAACATGTCTATGACCCCCGGTCCATCAGCACTGGATCCCCTCAAGGCTGCATCCTTCCCCCTCGGCTCTTCTCCCTGTACACCCACTGCTGCACCTCCAGTAATCAATCCATCAAGCTCCTGAAGTTTGTGGATGACACCACCCTCATTGGGCTCATCTCTGGTGGGGATGAGACCGCCTACAGGTGGGTGATTGACCACCTGGTGAACTGATGCAGACAGAACAATCTGGAGCTCAACGCTCTGAAGACAGTGGAGATGGTTGTGGATTTTAGGAAAAACCCAGCCCCACCAAACCCCAGTTAGACAAATCCATTTATCGCATCCGTCTTTATACGGCATCCAACAGTCTTACACGTGTGACATGCAGAACTTCTACAAAAGACAGCCAAGAGGACCTGCTTTCTCTTCACCCACCAGACTCCAACTGTAGACGAAGACACAGAAGACATGGGAATTGGCTGTTGACGTTGACTGTCATTTGTTCCCTCCCTGAGACACGTGTTGACAGGACGCATTCATCAATCCACTGTGTGCAGAGACCCTAATGGTTTGTATTCCGCAACGACTGTGTTGGCAAAATAGTCTCATTATACTGGGAAAGTGGGCAGGGGCCTCGTTTTGAGTGCCAAATGCCTTTCTATTGCTTGTAAGGGGCTCCCACGTTAGATCCCTGTTAGAAATAGGGGACCGTTCAGGCCCAAGCGTAGCTCTTCACCTACAGTAACATTCAGAGGATTTCATGTGCTTGCATAAACACACACACACACAAACATAGAGCTCATCCTACTCTCTCCATTATAAAGCCATCTATCATGACTGTCCTCCTCTTACAAATGAGAGGAGGATGGCATCACCATCAATCTTTATGTAACACCCACCTTGTCCTATTTTAGATAGTTATCAGACTGATCTTTTTGCACTGATCTGTCTGAGAACTCATTAATACTCATGGGATGTCTCGGAAGGCAGTTTGGCTTCAATATGCAATCATAACATTAAAAAAGTTTCTAAGGTCATACCATGTAGTGAACGCCCCCATAAAGTAAGTTTTATGAAACCTTTATTTTGGGTCCAGTTTTGTGGTTGCAGCCCCAATGCAGGAAAGGGCCGGTGCCTGTTGGCTGCCCCTGAAGACCCGGAAGCTGATAGCACCACCGTCACTATCCGAGAGTAAAGGGACGATTCGGTTGGTTATCACAGTTCCAAAGCCAGTATACGTGATGGTATGGGGGTGCCTTAGTGCACTTGCATATATGTGAAGGCACCATTAATGCTGTACAATATATACAGGTTTTGGAGTGAAAGAAAGTGTGTTTCATGCCTATGTCTGTTTCCCAAATAACGTGAGTGGAATGGAATTTGGAAGACATTTCAAATGCCTAAATCATTTTGGAAATTGTGTGTAGAATTAGTTATTTTATCTATGCTCTTTTTTCATCTGTAACTTTACACTTGTTTTGGCAGTATAAACCAATTGCCATGCAATGATGTAATTGGAACTTAAATTGAGTTGAAGCAGAGAGGCCCAGGCAGAGACCCAGTACCATCCCAGCTGATGGAAGTCACATTTCTCAGCGTCCAGGAAGGGAAGTGTCAGTTTAACTATTTGCGTCACGTTGCCTTGTGTTGTTTCTCATCAGGCCCTCTGAGCTAAATCACAGTTTCCGGGCAACGATGGCAGTGGTGGCTATGTGTGTATGTATGTGAGGAACGTGTGGGGGTCTGTTGTGCATGGGGTGTGTGTGTTGTAGGGATAGTGGGAAACATTTTCCTTTTCAGTACTAAGGTAGTGGTAAAAATCCCAGGGCTGTAACTAAAGTGCTAAAAGCAGTAGGAAGACTGAAATAGTCGGTCATTACTATCCTGCTAACTACTAACATGAACCTCTAGGTATAACAGTAACTACTAACCTGAACCACTAGTTATAACCGTAACTACTAACCTGAACCACTAGTTATAACAGTTACTACTAACCTGAACCACTAGTTATTACGCTAACTACTAACATGAACCAGTAGTTATTACGTTAACTACTAACATGAACCACTAGTTATTACGCTAACTACCAACCTGAACTACTAGTTATTACGTTAACTACTAACATGAACCACTAGTTATTACCGGTAACTACTAACCTGAACCACTAGTTATTACGGTAACTACTAACCTGAACCACTAGTTATTACGCTAACTACTAACATGAACCACTAGTTATTACGCTAACTACTAACATGAACCACTATTTATTACGCTAACTACTAACATGAACCACTAGTTATTACGCTAACTACTAACATGAACCACTAGTTGTAACAGTAACTACTAACCTGAACCACTAGTTGTAACAGTAACTACTAACCTGAACCACTAGTAATAATAGTAACTACCAGCCGGAGCTCCTTGTTAACATTAACTACTAGTGAACCACTAGTTATAAAAGTATTACTATCCTGAACTACTAAGCATTGAACAAATCTGGTAACAATAGTAATATTTAGCAGCTGTTTAATGTGCCTTTCTTCTACCACTTGGTTAATTGTGAGTTCTGGAGAGAGATGTATAGAAACAACCAGATAATTAAGAAGGACATTAGAGACCTGTGTGTGGAAAGTCTTAAGAGAGAGATGCATAGAAACAACCAGAGAATTAAAAGAGAAAGAAATTAGAAACCTGTGTGTGGAAAGTCTTCGAGAGAGATGCATAGAAACAACCAGAGAATTAAAAGAGAAAGAAATGAGAAACCTGTTTGGGGAAAGTCTTCGAGAGAGATGCATAGAAACAACCAGAGAATTAAAAGACAAAGAAATGAGAAACCTGTGTGGTGAAAGTCTTAGAGAGAGATGCATAGAAAAAAACTGAGAATTAAAAGAGAAAGAAATGAGAAACCTGTGTGGGGAAAGTCTTCGAGAGAGCATATGTGTTGTTAAAGGTCAGAGTGACGAATTTCCTCCGCTGCCATGAAATGAGCATGTTTTTGTAATACAGTGGTACACTTTTCAAGGCCTTAATTTGACCATGAGCCACATTGTGTTGTAGATTGAGGGCTTCAACAGCCATGTTGATACAGTATTGTTAAGGGTTTAATGGGAGAGATTGGTTTCTTCCTTCTCTTTTCATCGCGCTCTTTTTAATGTATCTATGGAAGAACAAAGTAGCAAATGTTTGGGTGAATGTGTTTGTTTGTTTTGTGTGAAACCTCATTTAATAAAATGCTTTAAAGGCTGCTACGTAGTCTGTTAACGTAATGATGTAATAACTTCATCTTTTAGGGTAAAGAACTATAGAAAGATGCTCTAGCTAATCTAGGTTTTGGTTCTATTTCTGTAGGTAAGGTCAAGCTGATCCACGTTACGGTTATAATTAATTGGTGAAGACTGACGTTTGGATCCACGTTACGGTTATAATTAATTGGTGAAGACTGACGTGTTGATCCACGTTACGGTTATAATTAATTGGTCAAGACTGTCGTGTTGATCCAAGTTACGGTTTTGCTTCTTTAGTGAAAACTGTCGGGTTGATCTACGTTACAGTTATAATTATTTAGTGAAGACTGTTGTGTTGATCCACGTCACGGTTATAATTAATTGGTGAAGTCTGACGTGTTGATCCAAGTTACGGTTATAATTATTTAGTGAAGACTGTCGTGTTTATCCACATTATAGTTATGCTTCTTTAGTAGAGACTTTTGTGTAGACGTTAAGACTGTTGTGTTGATCCACGTTACAGTTATATTTATTTAGTGAAGACTGTTGTGTTGATCCAAGTTACAGTTATATTTATTTATGAAGACTGTTGTGTTGATCCACGTTATGGTTATAATTCTCTAGTGAAGACTGTTGTATTGATCCACTTTACGGTTATTTCTTTAATTAAGATTAATTTAAGATCAAGATTAAGATTTAATTAAGATCATGTTGATCTAAATTAGGGTAATACTTCTTTAGTGAAGAATATCGTGTTAATCCACTTGATGTTATATTTCTTTAGTATTGAATATAATGTTGATTTACATTACGGTTATACTTCTTTAGTGAAGTCTGTCGAGTTTATCTAATTTACGGCTATACTTCTTTAGTGAAGACTGTCGAGTTAATCTACTTTACGGTTATACTTCTTTAGTGAAGACTGTTGAGTTGATCTAATTTACGGCTATACTTCTTTAGTGAATACTGTCGAGTTGATCTACTTTACGGTTATACTTCTTTAGTGAAGACTGTCGTGTTGATCTACATTACGTTTATACTTTTTCAGTGAAGACTTTCGTGTTGATCTACTTTACGGTTATACTTCTTTAATGAAGACTTTCGTGTTGATCTACTTTACGGTTATATTTCTTTTGTGAAGACTGTCGTGTTGATCTACTTTGTGGTTATACTTCTTTAATGAAGACTGTCGTTCTGATCCACGTTACGGTTATAGACCTTTTCTGAAGACTGTCATGTTGATCCACTGTACGGATACTTCTAGAAATAGCAGACTATTCTACAATAATATCAGCTAACTGCTCTGCTCTATCACAAGCCTCTGTTGGCGAGATGAGGTTTCTGTCACGCAAATCAGCCAACGTGATAATTTCCTAACCAGCCAAGCCACTGCCATCATTGGAACTTACGTCGTAAATGAATACCCGTTTTGATGAGAGTTCTGACAGATTGCATTTTTATGATAAAATCTTGTCCCTAAACAAATAAGGGGGTAGAACATATAGTTTTGCTGGATATAGCACACAGTGCCCCATGATTTTACATTTTATTTGAAACTTATTTGAATAATTTGTACAGTATATTCACTGTGGCACAGAATAAGTTTCCCACAAACATTGTCCTGTGTATATTCACTGGGGGTGTAAAACGTGGTTGGATTTGATACCCCGAGCATTGGGTACAGGATGTTGGTGCACTGCTCTGATGCTTGTGCGATTCTAATCTGTGTATGTTGTTAAACTGCTGATCTACATTAGGGTTATATTTTTATAGTGAAAGTGGTTGTGCTGATCTACATTAGGGTTATATTCCTATAATGAAGACTGTATTAATGATTTAGATATAAATTATATGAAATAAAACAATGTGCATAAAATAGTTGTTTGTCCCCGAATCAAGTGGATCTGTAAAGGAAGTAAACAAAATAATAATTCTCAACCAGACGACATCTATTCTCGTAATGCCTTCTTCACTTACAGACTATTTTAACAACATCAGTCCCCACTGAGGTGTCTAGGTGTAAGGGACAAAAGATAACTGAATTAATAACATGGTATAGATGCTTGGCTGGATTTTGAAAGCTAAGCTTCCCTTCATCAATGCATTTTACTTTTAAAAAGTTAGGGTTAGGGTTGCCGAAACTAGTAAGGTAGAAATGATTTGTTCGAGGGATGTTTTGGGGTTTGTTTCATGGTTGTTCCGGACTTGATCAGTACTTATAGATTGATGCCTGCTTTGTTCTTGTTTGTCATTCTACACAGGAAGCTGGCGAAGAAGCGTAAGGAGACGTTGAGTAGCACCCGTCAGGAGATGACCGTGATGGTGAACTCCATGGATAAGAGTTACACAGAGCAAGGGACCAACTGTGATGAGGCCTTGTCCTTCATGGATACACACAGTCACACACTGAATGGGCGCAGCGAGTGTGCCCTCACCCTGAATGGGCGCAGCGAGTGTGCCCTCACCCTGAATGGGCGCAGCGAGTGTGCCCTCACCCTGAATGGGCGCAGCGAGTGTGCCCTCACCCTGAATGGAAGAAGTATGTTGTTCTGGATAAAGTAGCGCATTTGCGTTTTGTCCTAGATGTTACATCGAAAGGATGCTTTGATGTGCTGTCAAAAAGCGTGGATAATGAATGCACTATTACCTTAGACTTAGGCAGCTACCTAGACCCCTACTAATCTAATGTAAGGTCTTTCCAAGTCAAATGCATCCATGCACTACAGCTCCTTAGTCTCTGGCAAACGGATCTGCCTCGGGTAGGTCTCACAGTCTGACCATGTTTAGATGGACCCCGACCCCGTGTTGTCTTAGCCTCTTTGGAAAACAATGTTCCATATGGATACTTTAGCTTTGACCTTAACTGACTGTCTGTGCGAGATCTTCCCGTGGTCCTCTGTTTTTCTCCAGGCTGTTTTTCTCCAAAATCTCCATTCACCTCATTTATCTGACTATGGGGGCTATTAGTCTGAATCCTGCACATGATCAGTAATTAGAAATTACAACACAAGAATGACCACTTAGCTTCTTGTCAGGTGATTGTTCAACCATGGTTTGTCAGTGCAGGGAAACACTCTGTGAAACAGTGTTTGCACTAATCTGCATTTAGTTTGTAAGCAGGTTTGTAAGCAGGTTCAATAAGATAAACAATTTTGGAAGAATATTTCAGTATGTTTTAATTGAATAAACTGAATTGACTGCTGGTGTGCCAAACATCGCGTTCAAACATTTCATCATTGTAGTCAAACCACAGTCATAAAGTGTCATAAACTGAAACTGGCTGAAATATATTACATTAGCATATATTATCACAGCATTAAAGAAACACTTTGATACATGTATGGTCTGTTTACATACTGTATAAATATTTAAACATTACATCAGCATAAAAAAAGTTATAAATGTTATAACTTTTGGTTATAAATGACATATTTTGGTTGACGTTTTATGACAAAGCCCCTCTGGTCTGGTAATCTAATGTGACGGTTGCGGTCCTGTTTAACCCCCACAATCCCCCCCTAATGCCCCCGGCCGTGTGTGTCATGGTCTGGTCTGAAATGTCACAGGAGGCTAAGACCTTTTCAAATGTGTTAAAAACTAAAGGAACCATTCTTAGGATTGTTGTTGTGTTTGAGTTGCTATGTGATCGTTGAAGAATGATCCTATGTAATATTATTTGGTAATATTTTTATTTAATATTAATATACTGCAGAACAATTTTTTTATTTTTGTGCTATGTTGTATTTACAGTGTGTATATCATATTAATGATTGTTTTTTATCTTCAGCTGCAACTTCCCCATCTTCCTTTACTCTGAATAAGTCTAATACTCTGAGTACAACACTGGCCAAGTCATATTATCCAGGTAAACCTTTCATTTCATTTTGCCTGGTCTGTTCATGTTATCGCTGTAGTGTTGTAGAAGTACAAGCTAAATATGATTGTATTTGTTGAGCTCACTCCTGTTCATAACAGGTCGGGTTCATATTAACAACGTTTTTGATTGATTTGAGTATCCTGCCCATAAATATTTTTACATTAAGTTCTCTGTCAGTATTATTATAATTTTTTTATTATAAGTCCAAACTGATTGCTTCTTTATCTGTTTGTGTTAATGTCCTCCTCATCCTCTCTTTTTCCAACTGCTGAATTTGTTTTGTGGTTTTGAACAGATCCATTTGTGCCAACTGCTATCCTAGGTGAGACATCTTCTATTATCAAAATATCCATATTTTGCTCTGAGGTTATTATATAATTGATGTTTCAACCTGCCTAGCCTGCCTTCTTCATTTTCTCCTCCTCACACCCCAACTCTGAGGCTGGCTCCACCCCATTTCATGTGCATTGCGTGTGCCATCCAGTGTGTGATTTTTCTCGTGCTGGGGTGTGATGTCACCTGTGTGAGGAGTTTGATGTCACCTGTGTGAGGTGTTTGATGTCACCTGTGTGATGTGTTTGATGTCACCAGTGTAAGGTGTGAGATGTCACCGGTGTGATGTGTGAGGTGTGAGATGTCAGCTGTGTGAGGTGTGAGATGTCACCTGTGTGAGGTGTGAGATGTCAGCTGTGTGAGGTGTGAGATGTCACCTGTGTGAAATGTCAACTGTGTGTGATGTGAGATGTCACCTGTGTGAGATGTGAGCTGGGTGAGGTGCGTGGACACATGCATGTTTACTTGGTGTGGGGGAGTGTAGGGAGCCCTGGAGGTGTGGCAGCTCGCTCCTATTGCCTCGGCCACTGCTAGCTACCAACAAACTGATCCCATGGTTGAAGTCACAATAAACAGAGGGATCTACCATGCACCAAAATGAGACCGCAGCCCCTAAGGTTTTGCAGGTGTTTATTCACCATAGGTCCAAAAAAAATCTAATGAGGATGTGTTTAATATTTCTACCCCGCCATTCCTCTCGACACCCTCGTTCGTTCAACTACAGTCTTCTATTATTCTATTTCATGTCTCGACTGGTTGCCTGGCTGGCTGCCTGGCTGGCTGCCTGCCGTTGGCTGACTGTTCTGGTAGCTAGCTGGTGACCTACTTGGTGGTTGTGTGGTTGTTGTTTCTCGGCACTGTTTCTTCCTCATCTTCATGATAAGATAGAATAATAAAACCATTTATTTTTCTCCTTAATTACTAAGTGGGAGAGATATGGAGAGCTGGGGGGGTAAAGTATAGGTCTGCACGGTCTAGAAAAACCGAGCAATATTTTCCTTTTATCTTGTAGCTTTTAGGAAAACATGTTGCTAACACTCATAACGACAAGTGGGGCAGTATGTGTAACGAGGCCAAAGCAAAAGACACACACACTCACAAACACACTTGCAAGTAGGGATCGTTAAAGTTTATTAATATTTTACACAGAAAACAACCTGAAAACAAAACATTTCCACTTCTATAAACCATCATTATGTCAGATTCTAACACGTTATTACTGTAAAATCACATTACTTACCCAAAGTTATATCATATTCTTACATAGATTCTCACTTTTATAACGTAACATTATGTTGGATCCTAAGACATTATTACCATAACATCACTTCTACACCCCACTACCGCCTCAGATTATAACCTATTATTACGATAGCCGTACTTCCACTGCTTCAACAACAACCCCACTATTTATTCAGATGTGAGTCCGATCCTACTGTGACAAATCTGCTTTATTATTTCCTGTCATGGTAACCGTGGCAACAGTTAGCATTAGCTCTAGAAGTAATGAAGTATGTTGCCGTTGGCAGGTGCTGGTACAGAGGCAGGCAGGAAAAGGTTATCTGTTTTTAGCTGTGACAGTTTTAGTTAGCATGCTGGCAGTTGATGGTGATTTAATGAGTGATTAGCGCATAGCACACGTGTCATCTTGTTCATTTCATCGCAAGCTTTATTAACTATAGATATTTATTTATTTTTGTTGTATTTTCCATTCTGCCCACTTTAATTCATCTGTTTTTTTGGCTGTTTTTTTAAGACTGTCTTGCACTGTTGAAATGCCCCAAACATAATTGACATCAAGCGACGTCCCAGAACAGGCTTTCCTTTGGCCAGGTTTTATTGAATCCAAAAGCAAAGACATCACGTGGTCTTACTCAACTAACAGCAAACTCTAGAACAATCCGTCTACAACTGTACTCATGCTTTATTGTTGCTTCCCCCCTCTCTCTCACTCCCCTCTCTCTCTCTCCCCTCTCTCACTCCCCTCTCTCACTCCCCTCTCTCTCCCCCCCCTCTCTCTCTCTCCCCTCTCTCTCTCACTCTCCTCTCTCTCACTCCCCTCTCTCTCTCTCCCCTCTCTCTCTC
>JACXGK010015233.1:0-10659 GCA_016801125.1 Novumbra hubbsi | reverse complement strand
TCTGTGTCCCTCATCCTACCCTCGTCTGACTCCCCCATATTACCCTCGTCTGTCTCCCCCATATTACCCTCGTCTGTCTCCCCCATACTACCCACATCTGTCTCCCCCATACTACCCTTGTCCGTCTCCCCCATATTACCCTTGTCTGTCTCCCCCATACTACCCTCGTCTGTGTCCCTCATCCTACCTTCATCTGTCTCCCCCATCATACCCTCGTCTGTCTCCCCCATCATACCCTTGTCTTACGTCTTCTCGTCTGTCTCTTCTAATCTCCCCCTCCTTACAACCCCCCCCCAGCCCCCCTCCCACCTATAAGCTTGATCGTTTTAATTGAAAGTCAGAGGAGGGCACTCTTGCGGTTTCATTATTAATTTAACACTCACGGTAACTTAAAGTGCAATTTTCACCCACATGTGAAACAGGAAAATCAATGGAAACAACAGCACTGAGCATGGAGGTTGATTACAGATGCAGAAGCCGTAGGTGGCGGTGCTGAAGGTGTTTTTCATCCGCCGCCCCCCTCGCAGAGCATGTTTTGACACTGTCTCCCTGTAACACAATGCACTGGGCAAACAGTAGCAGGTTGCATGGCCGATGACTGATTAAAAATTACATTTGATTGTTGTGTCTTATTACTACAGTTTGCAGTCCTCCATTACATGGTAGGGATTAAATGGAAGGCATATTGCTCTGTAATGCAATCTGTCCAACAATGAGAGATGAGAAGCCTGCCCTTTGCGCTAAGCGGAGTCAGAGATGATTTAGGTGGAGCAGATGGGAAATTCTAATCTGTTAGCCTAACCCTGAATGGCTAAAAGCTAATTTATTTGAAACCCCACTCAACAATTACATTTTCATCTCGTGTTTTTAAACCTCAGTGACTAAAATTGATAATCGTGAAAGCTTTAAGATCTTTGAAAAGGTGACTTATTTCCATGAATGGAAATGCAATTCTTCAGCACACACACACTTATGTATATATATATATATATATATATATACAACCTCTCTGAATCATCATAAAGGTATTCAAATTGTACCATGTCTTTACACATGTGCTTTGCATGTGCTTTTCATTATATTCATGACTTGATACATGAAGAAGGACTTACAAATGCCTAACAATATGGAATCTACATCAAATCAAAACTCCTTCATATGACTTTAATCTGCTGTACGTGAATCAGCCAGTTCCATTTTTGTCATATTGAGATGTTTCCAGCAGACTTCCACACTTTGTATTGCAAGGCATTTAGTAAATAAGGAAAGCTGAACAACAAGCCGGGGATTATTTTGGTCAGAGCCATTTGGGTATATGGGGAAGTGTAGTGACGCTTGAACCAATAATCACAGCTGTGGACGGTGCAATAACAATCCCTTGGCTCCAGGAGAACAGGCAGGAAGTAAACAACATTCCCTCACTGGCAGTGCAGGGGACATTAACTGAATACACATGCCAGAAGACAAACACAACTCTATCAAAAACCATAGACACCATTTTGTCACGGTGAATAATGAATAGAGATGGACGTTTCCGTTTCATTTCAAACATTTTGAATTAGTGGTCTTCTAATCTACCATACTCTAGGCACGCATTTTTGAATTGTTCCCGTAATAATGGACAGGAAACAAGCAGTATATCATATCATAAACAGAAGGAAGCCCTAAGTCCATCCGCAGAACAGAGGACCCGTGGTCTGAGCCAGACTTGTTGTGGCCACAGAGTTTCCAAATGGTCTCTGACTGCTTATTTACACTAAGGCTTGGAGTGCAACGCCAGCTACTTTCAGTGTAATTAGTACAACATTTCTGCCAAGGTACTGCCCCACACTCTCACACAATTAGTGTGTTTTAGGTGATAATGAAATTATGGAGATGGTGGCCACTTATTCAAACAGGTCTTGCATTAGCATATTTTGAAATATTTGACTTAATTATGCGGACCATGGACCTGGGGATAACAGACAAAGACTTTTAAAGCAGCGAGGCTCATAAAGTCCTTATTAAGAGAGAAGAGCGAGATGGACCTAATGATGTGTTTGGAAATTAGGATGTCCTCTTTCCTGTAGGCAAAAAGCATCCAAATTAGACAATTAGACAGCCATTATTCTCATTGCCGGGCTACAAGTGGAGGCTGATATACATAAAGTCTTTATCAAGACAGATAACTTCCACTTAGAAAGGATTCACTAAAACAGCGAGCCACTTCACAGTTAACACCGATCAGGAAAAGAAGCCGTTGTGTGACTAAGATTTGGGTCGTGGGGGGGTGGTGTTATTAGTGGCCCTCAATCAAGAAATAATTCAGTATTTCCTGCATAATGTGGTATCATGCATTAGAATAACTGAATTAAGGGGCAAAGCCCTAGGAATTGTTCAATATAAAGTGCATACATAGATCCAGGCCAGGCAGGGACAATGAGCTAGAGATGTAATGTTCCTTACTGTGAATGATCATTGGTTTCCTTACACGGAGGTTCTCACCTTTATAAGCCAAGTGGAGGGAAGTGTATATTCAGTTAATTGCCCCAACGTGAAAAGAAACAATAGGCCTCAACGAATGTAACCGTTCTCTTCGAGCAACCCCACTGCTCTCCACCCGGTCTCAGTGATAGGTGTAACATAGTATGTTTCATTAGGTGACAGGACATGTTGGAAAAATGCAAACACGGTCACATTTTACGGATTTGCCAAAACGTTCGACATGATCATGAATTAACAAATACAATAGAAATTAGTTTCCTAATGGTTATAGTAAAGTTATTTTCATCCGATTTAAGCTATTGCGCACATACCTTGGTCTGGAACTACAATCAATTCAATGTTTTCCGTGTCTCTCCATGGCTTCGAAAACAACCATTCATTTACCGTCTTAAATGGAAAAAGCACTCACCACTGCCCCTAACGGCACCACACGGTAGTAAATATACCATAACACTAAGTGGGGCCTTCCCAGGTTACTGTACACCATGCTACATCTATTATGGCGGACCAGGTTGTGCATTCTTAATGCCTGCCGCAAGGCACCTGCACTGATCAACTAACCATCTCTCTCCCAGGATCCGAAGGGAAACACACACACACACACGCGTCTGTTAATTTCACGCTTTAAATCCTTATTTACCCCACCTGTCTGGGTCCAGCCTGAACACCTTACGCAGACCTAACCCTCATCCCCCACAGCACATCTCCATCCCAGGTAAACGGGTCTCTCCGCCAGGCCCGGCTGGAGGTGTCAGCCGTTGTCACGTCGGAGGAGGGACACGGGAACAGGGGCAGAGCTGTTACTCCTCTGGCATTTGCAAATGGTTATTAATTGCGTGGCGGGACGAGGAGCGGCGGGCGGGCTGAGCCGGCGACGGCGGCGGCGGCGGCGGTGGCGACCGGGAGCCTGGTCCTCCGCGGCCAGGCTCCGGCACATAGCTCTTCATCAGCCCACAGCCGTCAGAGCTGCACAGACAATTACAGCCCTCCGATTGCTATCAGACAGGGAGGGGATTTTTACAAATTAGGGGATAAATAGAATGTTCCCCCATGCCTAATGGCAGGGGCCGGGGAACAGTAATGAAAAACTATACATCACAATCAGGCCGACAATCCTATTCATGGCAATGCATTATGCTCACTATTCATAATAATGGCACGGTGACAGAGACTCCGGCCACCACAATGGGGTGATGCGGGGATGGCCGCACAGTCCCCCATTGGCTCCTTGATTTGTGTGTTTCCGATTGGTCGGGGGGGTGGGGGGGGCTTCTGGGGTCCAGGTCATTTTACGGATGGGGAATTGTTTTGATATTGTTTCTCCTAATTGCATAGAAATGCTTTGTGGCACGTCATTAAGTATTATTCACAAGTTAAAGAAACCCTAAACTCACCCTAACCTAAAAAACTTAACTAACTAAAACTAACCATAATCTAATTTCAACCCTAACCTCAATTGTTACTCGTTCCCTAATCCAAGCCCCCAATTAACGCAGATCCTTTGTAACATTGTCCTTGTTTTACGATTCTTGCAGGGATTTGTAGTCCCCACCAGAATAGTAAAACTTTCACGCACACGCACACTCACACTCAAACACACACGGAATGCACACATACTTTTACCTGCACAATCAGACCAGAGACATCCAATTTACTTACCATTTCCCCCTGTATGAAAACACCGTTCCACTCAAACTCCTACAGGCAACTTCTTGTGATCAGTGTTGCCACACAAATCATCAGCTGTTGCACACAACTAACACGTTAAACTAACCAGACAACCCCCACACGCACAACCATGTACTTAAACAAGGTAGAAAAGGACACTATTAACCAAAATCCAATTTCTCTCAATAGGTTAATTATTTATGCTCAGAGCTAGCTGATTAGGCAGATCCAACCCAGTCCCCCCTCCCCTGCGACGCCACCAGAAGAACACAGTGATGGTACTATTGTGCTAACCCTGACCCTAACCCTAACCATAATCCTTATCCTTATCCTAACCCTAACCCCTCCCCTGTGACGCCAACAGAAGAACACAGTGATGGTACTATCGTGCTAACCGTGACCCTGACCCTGACCCTAACCATAACCATAACCATAACCATAACCATAATCCTAATCCTAATCCTAATCCTAACCCTAACCCCTCCTCTGCGACGCCACCAGAAGAACACAGTGATGGTACTATTGTGCTAACCCTGACCCTACAGCGGTGATAGTCACTGAGCCAAGTCACGAAACGACCTGCCACCAATTCCACATCGCCCCTCCCATGCCACTTCCCTGGGCTGCCACAGGACGTGCCCTTAACAAGCATGCATAATTCAATTTGTATGTAAAAACCGTTTTGAGATTCCCCTCGGGGCGGCACGAGGACAGGCTGGTCCTCAGAGGCAGGGCCCGGGACCAGGGAGATCCCTCGTCCGTCCGCCAGGTGTGCAGCGGTGGTCCTCGAGGGTCCGTTAATGGAAACGGCGTGCTGGGCGAGGTTGTCCAGCACAATGGGAGGAACCCTCTGTAGCGGAGTGGAGCAGGAGGTTCCTTCGGGAGGCTTTCATTAGGATGAACCTGCGTGGCTAAACGGAGCGGCCACATAATCACTTACACTACGCGGGGACAACAGGAATGCTAAAAGACCCCCGGGGCACACCATGGAAGTTCTGCCATCAAAATCAGCCTGGCGTAGCAAGAACACACACACGTGCGACGCATACCCCCCCCACACACACACACACACACACACACACACACACACACACACAGACGGGTATGGCCTCATTAGTCCAGCTACAGCGGGGATTAACAACAGCACTGACATTCGGTGCCTTGTAAGGGACGAGTCCATAAAAACAGCCAAAACGAGGAGGCGCGCGCTCGCTGGCGAGGAGGCTGGCGGTGGTCCGGGGGCGCCCGCTACGCCCTCCTCGCAGTCCCTTCACCCGTCTCATTTCGTCTCATTAAATATGGATATCTCATCACGTCCCCGGGAAGCCAGGCGGCCACGCGTCCTATTTGCATGCAGTAAATTCCTGCCCGTGACAGGGGGGGGATGGGGGGGACATCGGGGGGACAGGGGGGGACAGCCAGGCTGAGGTGTTCACAGGGACACAACCGGCCTGCTAATGGGCTGCCAAGCCTGGCCTGGGTGGGCCGCAGGACAGGGAGGGGAGAGGCCGGGGGCGGAGGGGGGGGACGGGGGAGACAGGGGATAACGGCAGAGAGCTCCAGAAATAATGGCAGTCAGTTTGTCGACCAAGGTGGATGTTGACGCGTTCGACACCGCTGTCGCCCCCGAGCCGATAGAACTAGGGGGCTCACGCGGCCCGGGTCCAAAACCCCCTCCCGGCACCCAGGCCCCCCTGAGTCTGCGAACTGAGCCCCGACGTGAGCTACAGCGAGGTCCCGGTTTTATCCCTTCTCCTTTAGCAACAGACCTCATTCCGCCCGCTCGCCTTCGCGGACCCGTCCCTAATGAGAATGATCTGCCCCGCTGATAAAACGACAAGCGTTTGTTGTAAAAGATGTATCGTCCTAACGATAATTATTGACTTGACTCACATGGCCCGGGGGCTTGCAAGGGAAACATTACAACAGCATCCCGCTCGTTAATCATTCCCGCACGGGCATAACCAGGCTGCCAGGGCCCTCATATTCTAGTTAGAGAATGTCTCGACGGCAACACAGGGAAATGGAATCCACGCAAAGCCAGGTGACACGCTTAAATCAGATGGGTGCCGTGCCCTCCATCTTGCTCAGATGGAAATGAAGGTGTTGGGATAAATCCATATCTCCCATCATCCACGGGTGGAGGGGGGACCTGTGGAGTTGCGGGCGCTGGCATAGGAGGACGGTGGGTAGAGGATGAATCATAATAACGGCCTGGTGTAAATCTGGCCTGGGAAAATCCGGTTCTTGGAGAGCTCCGGTGGATGTTCTCATCCAATCCCGGTTGTGATCAACCTGTTCTTCCAGCCAATGATCAGAATCAGGCGTGCTTGATTAGGGTTGGGCTAAACACCTGTTGAACCAAGCCCCCGCAGTCCTGTTGGAAACCTTTCATTCTGTTTCCGGGCGTCGCTGTGAACCGGCACTCGTATCTCAAGTGCCACCGTGGGTCGCGGGTCCTGGTGCCTGTTGGGGGATGTAGTGCGGGAGCGGTAACCCTGGTAATTGAGCGTCAGTCGGTGAGCGGCACGGCACAGTTTGTCTGGGTTCAGGCTCATTGGTCCGCCTTTGTTCGCTGGACCCGGAGATCAATCATGTTGGATCAAGTTTAAAGGAAGTGTGGTAGCTGAGCTCTAAGACGAAACACACACACATACTCAAACACACAAATATGCGTACACACACACAGACACCAAGGTGACACGCACCCGATCGATGGCAGACCGAGGAATCAGCGACGAGGAGAGAGGAAAAAACCAATCACCTATCAGATTGAAACGGACTTCTCCTTGTATCTTTAGGGTCCTGCCACAATAGATTGGACAGGAAATCCAATGGCCAGCAGAGACAAAAAAAAAAAATGAAGCAAAAAGAACAGATTGCTAATACGCTCCAGCCGAGGCCATTTTAATCTGTGACAGTACAGGGATCTGGTGAAAACCATTATCACGCACTCCCTGTCCCCGATAAGAGGCCTCTAATCTGTTTGCTGGAGGTATTGAACAAATGCATTTGTGCCACCGAAAGAGGGGGTGGCGGACAGGGGGTGGTGGAGAGATGGGGACTAAAGAAAAATGAGAGGAAGAGGATGTTTGGAAGAACTTGGCCTTTCGATGCCCGAGAAAAGAGTGAGGAAAATGTATATGTGTCTGGGGTTACTGTACAACTACACTGTTGCCTCGGCGACAGGGCGTCCGTCTGGAAAAACCACACACATTCCGTCTACTCCTCTGCCACCAGCTGGCTTGGCTGGCCTAGCGACAGAGCATCTCAACATGGATCAAAACAGAACTAAATTGAACTACCTCGAGCATCCAGTGAGGCAGGCCCCTGTAACTCAGACATCGTTGACTGAACCGTTTTGTTTTATTTGTATCCGGTTTACCATATCGGGCTTATTCTGCAACAGTATTACCTGTTTCAAAAAGGATGTTTCCAATAAATACAGAGAAATGATTTGCAGGGAGAATAGCCCGACTCATTTATGAACGATGATACATGTAGGTGGTTAACACCAGACGCCAGTGTGACGATCAGTGCTCTTTTCCCCCGAGACAGACGAGGTGTTGGACGGCCTGACATTCCAGCGTGTCGGTTGGCCCGCTGCGCTTGGATCCCTCGGTGGCTCCAGACATCCAACCTCGACCCTGACGGAGCGGTTGTGTTCCTTGCCCACCTGGTTAAAGAGTAGGGATTTATCCGCCTTTTTTAACCCCCTCCCTGCTTCCACGCTCTGGGACGGACCACTGATCAGCCCACTCCGTTTCCCCGGTACCCCCTCCTCTCTCCCCACTGCCCCATTCCAATTGACTGTCCCATTTGTCACAGAGAATTCTTTCCCCCTCTGGCTACTAGTTAACCTGCACTCGGAGACCCTCCTGTGAAATGCTAAAGATTGCGGAACCGTAAAAGAGGGCTGACATGATGTGCAATATGTCAAACAGAAGGACGTTTTCACTCTTTCTCTCCCCTGCCAATGCACAGTTCAGGCCCAAGGGCATCATCCACCTCCAACTGCTAACCCTTGTATAAGTTTCCAATTCCAGCAGAGCCGGGATTATGGCACCTTTTTTATTATTTATTTTATTTTATCGTCAAATTATTGCAACGCTGATAAGATGGAGATGATGATGTCCCAAAGTGCCGGACCTTGACCTCTCTTCTGCTAACAGAGATCCGCTCTGCTCCTTTGGTGTACAGGGGGGACTATGGACCCACAAAATCTGGGAAGCAGGAACATACAAAGTGCAAACAAGCCTACCCATTAATATAGTTGAGACATACACAAGACCACACTCTCATATTGTTGGAGAAATAGACAAGACAACACATTTATATAGTGAACATATACTGAAGGCAACACAATTATAGAGTTGAAATATACACAATAAAACACATGCATACATTCGAGATATACACATGACAAGACATTTCTATATTTGAGGTAAACACAAGACAACACATGTACGTAACTGAGATATACGCAAGACAACACATTCATACAGCTATGGTATACACAAGACAACATATTTATATAGCTGATATAAACACAAGACAATATATTTATATAGCTGAGATATACCCAAGACGACACATTTACATAACTAAGATGTACACCATACAACACATTTACAACACATATTTGAATGCTACACAAGCAAAGAAATGTAGTACTCGAGCAGTAGGCAAGTATGAACACAGACGCGCGCTCTGGAAAACACACGCAGGCGCTGGATCTGTCCAGCACACAGCAGTACAGAGCCGCCCTCAGGTTAAGGCCCCCCGCTCATAGACATGGAGATTGGTTTTTAGTTAAATGTCAACAGGGGTGAAGGGATGGCCCACGGTCGGTGCTCTCTGCTCTCTCCAGGCCGGCTGCTGTCACATACGCTGCTGTTGTGTCAAACGGAGGGTAGCCAGGACTACACTTAATGAGGGCGGGGCTTGGAACTTCTTTCACACTGTCAGCCAGGGCCACGTTCCTCCGTAGCGGCTCGTGAGTAACGCGGTGAAGTGTGCGATTTACCGTTCCAATGTTCTTAAGGAGCCGCGGGCGGATGAGAAGGCTGTCAGAAAAAGAAATGACAATACAAGTGTGATTGTTTAGAATGCTAAATGAACCTCATAATGTTTTGCATTGCCACACTGCCGTTGATTGTTTTGTTCATGGAGAACCATATGTCTTTGAACTGTTATGTCTGTGTCCATCCTCCAGTGTGTGTGTGTGTGTGTGTGTCCGCGTGGTCGAGTCTGTGCTTGTGACAAGATTCAACCTGTCCTAACCCAGACATACAGCTGTCAATCAGCCTCGGGTGACGCCCATCATTCTGGTATTCAGAAACCATGTCTCCCAGAGCCAAGCCATCCCTTCCTCCGCACGTCCCGCCATTAGATCACACGGACCACTAATTCTTACCACTTGTGACAGTTTCCCCCTCCAGCAGGAGCCGCGGGGGGGCAGAGGCCGGATGAGTGGCGGGCGCCATTAGCCGTGTAGTGACCGCGGGCTGGGCCATCGGACGGCGGAAAAGGTCAGCCTCTTACCCGCTGACTGACTAAACGCTCCGGATAACCAGACGAGCCTTGACGGAAAGGCGAATCCTAAACACCCTGGCGAGGCGTCCTAAAGTTCCCCCGCGACACATGTGGCGGGCCGCGTTAAATACAGGACGTTTGCCGAATTTGATTGTGTTCATTTGGAGCATTTCGTCCCCGCAGGCCACTTTATTGAGTAACTACAAGGATGGGCGGGAGGGGAATGAAATCCTTTTGGCGGGGAGCGGAGATGTTCTTGTTGTTGTTGTGAATGGAGTTGCCAGGGTTTTTAATCAAACAGAGCAGCGAGCTCCAGGATCACCTCTGGTCCTCTCATCACAGCCTCCCTGTTCCACCTGGCAGCCAGCGGCCCACTGATAAATGGATCTCCCCATATACATAAAGAACGTCACGCCAAGAGCCCTTCCCCACTCCACTCTGCCCCACTAATTCCTATTCATTTAAATGCCACATGGGCAAGCGCCACAGCCAAACACATTCATTATTTAGCTGTTTTGTTTATGAATAGCTTACAGGTGGACGCCTGGGCCCAAATACACCGGTACTCGTAAATCACCGAACCGAGCAAGTCGTTTCTCCGAGCCAGGGGAGTATACGATGTTGTGCGTCTCTCCGAGGGCACGCGGGTGGTTGTGTGTGCGGTTGTGTGAGTGTGTGTGTGCGTGCATGCGGTTGTGTGTGAGTGTTGTTGCTTTTGTTGTTGTGTGTGTCTGTGTGGTTGTGTGTGTCTCCGTGTGGTTGTGTGTGTGGTTGTGTGTCCGTGTGGTTGTGTGTGTGTCCGTGTGGTTGTGTGTGTCTCTGTGTGGTTGTGTGTCTGGTTGTGTGTCTGTGTGATTGTGTGTGTCTCCGTGTGGTTGTGTGTGTCTCCGTGTGGTTGTGTGTGTGGTTGTGTGTCCGTGTGGTTGTGTGTGTCCGTGTGGTTGTGTGTGTGTCCGTGTGATTGTGTGTGTC
>JACXGK010015232.1:0-10662 GCA_016801125.1 Novumbra hubbsi | reverse complement strand
CATGATTGGTAGGATAGCACACTACATGATTGGTATGATAGCACAGTGCATGATAGGTAGGATAGCACAGTGCATGATTGGTAGGATAGCACAATACATGATTGGTAGGATAGCACACTACATGATTGGTAGGATAGCACAATACATGATTGGTAGGATAGCACACTACATGATTGGTATGATAGCACAGTGCATGATTAGTATACATAAGTTTTGCTGACAGTCAACTATTGATGGTGATCATCTGTAACCTGTCTCTCTGATCACTATTACACATGAAGGGTTGATTGATCCTGTTCCACCATGAATATGAAAGAAGGAAAGAGAGGATGAATGGTTGGTATCTGACTTTCCTGCTGGACCGGAAGAAGAGAGCTTTAGGCAACAAGCACCTTTTGTTTTCCTGCTCGGAAAGAGTGGGAGCTGAGTGCGTGGGTGCACACAACCCTGTGTGTGTGTGCGTGTGTGTGTGTGTGTGTGAGAGAGAGAGAAAAAATAGAGCAAGCAAGGACAACTGTGTGTGAAAGGATAGGAGAGAAACATGATTTCAATCAAAGGCTTCATTTAGAAGTGTATTTTATGTGAGTGATTCCAGAGTGCATGTTTCAAGTAAAGGAAGCAAGAGTGATAAATTGGTGCAGAATCTCAACCTAAGCAGTTATTAGCTCACAACGTCTAGTCTTGTCCTACTGATGCGCTCAAATCCTGCCATCATTTCATATGAAGCAGCGATGCAGCTGGAATACAATGTGAGCTTGCACCTTTATATTAAGAAAAGGGAAGCTAGAGCAAACATTGTAAACAGAACTGGGGCCTGTTCATCCTGGAGAACAGAGATGCAACTGTTTTCTGTCCCATTGCATTATGTAAAGAAAAGCTAAGAACAGAGCTTTGTGTGTGTTCTTAAATGAGCCTTTGTGTATGAGGGTATGCAACATGATATCACAGTTTCTCCTCAGTATTTGATGTTTTTTTCAAGGGGGAGATACACATCTATGGGTGATCTGAAGGTAAAGTTTACATGTAAAATGAAGGATTGAATGACACCGAATATTAGAATGGTCTCTGCACAGGGATGATAGTGAATGATTCTGGGGAGGATTAGCAAGACCTCTGCACAGAGGGTTAGTTTTAGGTTTTGGCGTGATGACCAATTTAACACTTTAACGTTAAAATAACGTAATAGATAGCCAGCTATTGCTGGTCTAATTGTAAACACACAATGTGATTGTGTTTCCTATGTTCCAATACCTTTTATATAATTAGTTAAATTGTACTCTTGTACACTTCTGGTTTGGTCCTTAGCATTTCAATTTGAATTTTTTAGACGTTTTTAGAGGTTACACTATATTCTAATATGTTCTTTACAGAGGCTCAGATATTAATTTAGTCTAGTGTGCTTTGATCCTGTAGTGATTAGGCAAAAACAACATCATACACGTACTAATTGACATGGAATATTATGTTTTCCTTTTCCTTTTCCCTTCATAAAATTCATAAAAACATGACTGCTTACATGTAAAGGATTGTATTGTAATTTGTTACATTTCTATTAGTTATTAGTTTTAGGGTTCAGTTTAGGTGTGATATACTATGTGATGTGGGAATTAAAAAAAGTATTGGCCTGACAAAAATATTTTGTCAGGCCATTGGTCATTGGGTTTTAAATGTTTTACTGAATTTGGCAAACCCAGCTTGTTGCCATGGTTACTAGTTAATCACAGATTTGGGCTAGAAACATGACCATTACAAGGTTAAACAGGGAAAGTTTTAAACTCCTAAAGTCATATTGCATTTTGGTTTCCATATTTTATTTAACAATATAATTTAAAAAATTCTAAATTATTATAAAGAATAAAATGTAGACAAATAGCACAACCTACTAATTGCATTATTTTACAATTGATAGTATTATGCAGAAGTTTTGCGTTTTTAAAATCCATTAATCTGAGCTGGATTTGTTTAAAAACTGTACAACATGGACGTAAATAACCAGAAAATGTATACAATTAAAAGACAAGTGATCAGATGTGCTAATTTTTACATATGAATAAATAGAATGTTAGGGCATGACATTGAGTAAAGTGGTTGTGGTATTCTATTATATATCACAATTCATTACGTTTCCTTTAGACCAGGGGTCTCAAACCGGTTCCACGGAGGGCCGAGTGTCTGCAGGTTTTCACTCTCACCTTGTACTTGATTGATTAATTATGTCACTGATTGGTTAGGTCTACCCTCAACTGGTTGTTTAGGTCTGAACCTGGAACCAATTTACAGGAATAAATTAAAACCTGCAGACACTCAGCCCTCCGTGGAACCGGTTTGAGACCCCTGCTTTAGACCTCTCACAAGATATCAGTTTCCTTTCTATACCCAAGATATTTTATGTAACATTGTATTGTATCAACATTCATGTCTATTTCTTTCAAATTGTTAACACAGATTTTGACAATGAAACAAACAATTACCACCCAAATAAATCAGTTAAACTCAATCTCCTGCATTTATTTTATTTGGGGAGGGAACTGGGGTAATTTGCTTCTTGAAACAATGTTAGAATGCTATGTAGAATATGGTCATGAATAAAAAGTGTCACCTTTCTTACTAGTAAAGAAACACCATCACCTACACGCTTCACTTTTTGTAGCCTTAATGACACAACCTCCCAAATCACTCCAAAGCAGGGAATCTGCCAGTGCAGACCCTGAGGTAAATGATTTATTAACTCACGATAATCTTTCATGTAATTTCTCCTGTTTTTATAACATTACCTATAGGCTAAAAAGTAGGCAAGAAATGTGCCATTCTCACATGGGGGGGGCAGTTCCTGAGAACGTTCCTACTCTTCCTTACAGCTAAGTAGCTTATTACCCATCTCGCCTCTCACAGAAACAGATTTTTTCTGACTTGCAAAAACATTAATAAAAAAACATGTTTAGGATAACCATTTATGGAGAACCTCTGGCGACCGACCTGATGCAAACAGCAGGCCTGGAAGTTCCCTCACAGGAAATAAGTTATTTCAATTTAATTGTAATAGGGCTCACGGTTGAGTGTTTAGTTGCCAAGTCCTAAATGTAACCTCAACCACCTGGACTGAAAGTCTCAAATAAACGATGACTTCAGTCAGTGATTCTCGAACTTATCTGAACAGAAAGACGTCCTGCGCCCCCCCAGACAAACAAGCTGCTCTGTCCTGAGATCAGTTCCACCTCCTCACCTCTTCTTGCCGGCCTCCTGGTCCTTGTGCCTCCAATCCAGACGACTCTTACGGTACAGCAGATTCATGTCGCCGTGGGGACGCTGCTCCTCCTCGCAGCCAATCACAGCGCAGTGTAGCCGCTTTCCCCGCCTCTCTATGTCACGCAAGAAATGCTCCACCGCCACATCCTGGGTAGAGCCAGAGCTCATGGTATAGAAAACCAATGGGGAGGAAGGAGATGGATGTCCCTGCAGGCCACGCTTGAATCACCTAGACAACCAGAATATGGGGAGTGTCATTGTTAATAGTTATCCACTACACTCTGAACTGACATGACATAGCAATGTCCAGTTATCCTCTTACAAAGCTCCTATACACAGTCACACAGCTTTTATGCTGACATGTTGCTATATGTAGGCCACTAGCAGCTACAGCACAGGCGGCTTCATCTCCTCCACGCAGGTGAACAGACCAGATGGGATTCCTCCGGACATAATGAGCTGTTCAGGACTTGGTTAGGAGTTAAAAGCCGTTTGAGATGCAACGCTGCAAACCCAGCCTGACAAGACATCTTATCAAAACGTGACAACGTGACTAGGTTAGGGTTGGATTACATGACTGCGATGGATGCCACTGTTTCCTCTAGGCTACAACAAACTGGCCCTCTGGGCAGTCAGGCAACGAGGCACAGGTATTGTATGTTTCCCCACGACGTTGTTCACCCCAGCGCCCGACATCGAGTGGATCACATGAAAACAGTATTTATATTTTCGTTATCCAATTATGACTATCTGAGTAAGCATGGTAACTCAGCTGCAGTGCTTCTCTCTGGCTGGGGGCCTTGGGTTGGCCTAGCTAGGGCTGTCTGCAATCCAGCCAGTAATGTGGTTTGTCATATGTAGCGCACACAGGGTTTCCTGCACACACAACTCACCCCATGAGGAGTCAGGCTTGTTGTGGGGCAGATATCTGAGTGCCCCAGCACTGTTTTGGGCATTCGAGTACACAAGCAAGGTGCTGTGATTGGTTCAGAAAAGTGCAGCTTTCAGCTGGTGTGCAAATGGGTGCGAGTACAAGTGCTTTTACCGGATTCACTAATACTGTATGGGACTCTATTCTTGCTACCGCAAAAAACATTTGATAAAATGCAAGCCAACACACAAAGTGGAAAGATTCCGTGGTGGTCTACTACTACTACTACACATTGAAGTATGAACTCAATGAACCCACCCACACATAACTACATCAACTGTTCTCCAACAGCACAGGGAATTCTCCAACCGGATTCCATTAAGTTATATCCAACTCATGTTATATCTGTCTATTTATTGCACTGTACTACCTCCTGTAAACGTTAAAAGTTACAAATGCTCTCTGACGAACATTTGTCCCCGGATATGATGTTGATGAGTGAAGTGCACAGAACCACGGCCAGTCAGTCTGTCTTCCTTCGTCCACTCGTCATGGTTCGAACTTAACCCTGTGTGACCTGACGTAGGTCACTGTACCCCCCCCCCCCACCTTTATGCCCTGTTCCCTGGCTACCCACCACACCATGCTGCACATTGCGGCCTCGTTTCCCCGCGTGACGTGAAGTGCCGTGCTGTGTGACTCAGTGTTAATTAGGTTAGGGAGCCCAGACTGTGTAGGCTGGCATTCTGTTAACAGGGCCGTTGATTTGGGCATCCTGGATCTGGCAGCTGAGCAGGCAGCCCTGCAATTGTCGCATTACAGCTCTGGGGAAGTGTGCAATTAAACAGACTGCTGAGGATGAGGACACCGCATTGGAGACAGTTCATCAGGTTCACTATTCCAGTGTGAAGCAGCAGCACACTTCGTCTACTCCTAGAGCATCTTTACATAGCCTAAATAAACTCAGAGGCTACAGCGTCGCTTGCATAGACGCACACACATGTATTCACCCGCACTTCCACTCTCCAGAAATTCACTACACAGGATATGTTCCATGCAACCATAGCACACCCTGACACATTAATAGAGCAGCTATTCAGGGTATGGTGAAAGCAGATTAAAAGGCGTTTACGGGGTCAGGGGTCATTCAAATCCTTCTCATTAGCGCTAGAAGGCAGATTGAGGCGTGATTCACATAAATCCATCAGCATGCAAGGCTGCAGAGATTTTAGCCATTCATGCACATAAGAAAACAAAACACGCGCAAACAGAGACATACACATGACTCTGATAAACCCAAAACCCTTTGAGGACTATTACAGGACTGTACAGAAGAAGTAAAAAAGTGATATGCCATATATAAGAGATACGCCACATCATACAACCCCACATACATAATCAGTAATTATTAATGTGGGGTTGTAAAAAACATAATTGAAAACTACATGCCTAAAATATATTTTGGATTTGTAGTGCCAGAGGACATTGTTTCTCATGTTTAAACTCAACCTTGAATGACTTCTGGATGCATTGAATTCACAGCCATCTGGATTATTTGTGGGATAATGCTCTGTCATAAGGCTCGCTTATAAGGCTCCGTCATAAGGCAATATCATAAGGCTCTGTAATAAGGCTTCCTTCTAAGGCTCCTGTCATAAGGCTCCGTCATAAGGCAATATCATCAGGCAATGTCATAAGGCTTCGTCACAAGGCAATGTCATAAGGCTCCGTCATAAAGCAATGTCATAAGGCTCCGTCATAAGGCAATATCATAAGGCTCCATCATAAGGCCTCGTCATCAGGCAATGTCATAAGGCTCCGTCATAAGGCTTCGTCATCAGGCAATGTCATAAGGCTCCGTCATAAGGCAATGTCATAAGGCCCGGTCATAAGGCAATGTCATAAGGCTCCGTCATAAGGCAATATCATAAGGCTCCGTCATAAGGCCTCGTCATAAGGCAATGTCATAAGGCTCCGTCATAGGGCCTCGTCATCAAGCATTGTCATAAGGTCCCGTCCGTCCACATTGATGCCAACAGGGGTTCGGGTCAGGCAGAGAGGCCACCTGGCTGTCTGCTCCACTGGGCTGTGGGCGGGTGTCTGTCACTCCACATTGCCAGGTCTATTACCAGCCTCCATCACACCGCCGCACTGTGCCGCACACATCTACATCACCGCACTCTGACACGCCCGACTGTAGCCCAACACACTGCAGCCAATCAGTCTGGGAGGGGAGGACTGGGGGAGGACTGGGGGAGGACTGGGGGGGGGGGGTGTTGGCGACTGAAAGAGATACAGAGTGACGGAAGAAAAAAAGGAGACAGGGAAGTGCGGATGGGGGACATGAATAAAAAGACGAGGAGGGAGAAAAGGAGGGAAAGGAAGGAGGAAGACAGCTGGAGGGATAAGGGGCCGAAGGTATCGATGGAGGCGAGGGAACACGATGAATAGAGAGGGAGATGCAGAAAAGAAGAGGGCCAAGCGGAGATAAACAAGAGCAGACAGAATACGAGGTGGGGATGGACTGACAGAGTACCATTGAGACGGATGAAGGGAGGGGATGAGTAAAAGATTAAAAGGAGAAAAGAGGAGGAGATGGATAAACAGTGAAAAGGGAGAAAGAGCTGGACTGTAAGTGGGGGAGGACTGCCTGAGAAACCAGCCGCTCTTCCACCAGTCACTGTGTGTGTGGTCTCCTAGCAACAGCCTGCTACGTGTCTATCCCCAGCCGCTAAATATTCACAAAGGGGGATGTTAGCACTGTCGTTCATGATTATCTGAATGGGAAAGTTAACATGCTACCAATCCAATTTTACCCTGCTTAATTAGTCTTTCTGAGTACTACTACATTGTGCCTTAATTGCCATAGTATATCTGTAACCAATAGACACCATACTGTGCAGAATTCCATTAATGTATACTCTCCAGATAATACATAGTCAGTGCTCAGTCCACTAGCCAATTCCACATTCAAAAAGTCCATATAAGCTTACTATGACAATAGATTGGATTCAACCTACATTATGACGTTCCCATTCTATATTGGGTGAATGTTGTTGCATTATTTCTAGTATTTGTTGTTTAGCTATACATTCAATAAAATACCTTACCCATTAAGGAACAAGTCATGAGAATAACGTGTTGAGTCATTGTGATGCACTGAACACATAATAGAAACTGCTTCAGTTTTGTCCTTCAATAGTCCCTTGTCACTCATCCTACTTATTCCTCAAACCCTCCCAACATCATGTATTAACCTTGAACTTCTCAACACCACTCCTCCTTCTCAAACCCTATGTCATGTATCAACCTTGAACTTCTCAACACCACTCCTCCTTCTCAAACCCTAGGCCATGTATCAACCTTGAACTTCTCAACATCACTCCTCCTTCTCAAACCCTACGTCATGTATCAACCTTGAACTTCTCAATATCACTCCTCCTTCTCAAACCCTACGTCATGTATCAACCTTGAACTTCTCAACATCACTCCTCCTTCTCAAATGCCAACCATCCCTTGGTAAAATATCAACTTAATTGAATTTAATTGAATTAAATGTCACCTTTCCTTCTCAGCCCTCCCCCAGTTAGGTATCAGCCCTGAACATGTCAAATGTTACCCCTCCCCCTGTCAGGTATCAGCCCTGCACTTGTCAAATGTTACCCCTCCCCCTGTCAGGTATCAGCCCTGCACTTGTCAAATGTTACCCCTCCCCCTGTCAGGTATCAGCCCTGCACTTGTCAAATGTTACCCCTCCCCCAGTTAGGTATCAGCCCTGCACTTGTCCAATGTTACCCCTCCCCCTGTCAGGTATCGACCTAGCTTTAACTGTAGCTAGATAATAGATATTAGGTTGTGGAAAGTTGCATAGGTTTACATAAAAGTTAATGACATAGATTTGCGTTAACAAAGATATGCGTATAATTCCTATGGATTGCACACTTGCAAAAAACAAAATGTTTTTCCAAGTGCAAATAAGAAAATAAGCGATCCATATATTATTATATATATTTCAAAGCGAGTGTAGACGACGTCATGAAATTTAATGAAAATTAGGCATAATTTGAATGCCACAGTGAACCGAAGGATTGTTGCTGACTATGTGCAGTCCTTTATGAATGTGTATCTTAAAGATCTGCAGGAACTGTGATGATATTCAGTCAGCATGGACAAATATCACTGGACTATTTCCAGCCCCTTGTTGAATCTACACTGTGAAGGAATCTGGCACTTCTGCAGGCAAAATGGGTCCTACATAATACCAGATAGCTGCATCTAATAATGTAGCCACTGACTCATGGACAGAAATCTTACATTTTTTTATTAAACCATGAAAAAACCCATTGACATTCACCAACATCTTCTTAAGTGTTTCCTTAAATTTGTTTCTTGAAAAAGGTCCTAAGAAAAGTCTACTTCAGATTCATGATGTGTTCTTAAACCACAGAAATATTGGAGCCTACGATCTTATTATGATGAATCCCATTGTCCTTGGCATTTGTAAGCGCGTTACAGTTGTTTCTAATTAGCATAGGTAAACGCCCTGCCAATCCCCATATAAGGGCGTGAGAATGCAGGGTCGTGTGCACACAGAAATCACACGCAGAAAAATTTAAATTATAATAAAAAAATATTGTAAATGATGAAATATTATTGTAATTTCAATCCTATATATTATAAACCTGTAAAATTGAAGAAAACACAAAAACGAACGACTTATTTGGCACAAACATGTCAGCACTCAAATGTGTCTGTAGATTCTGTTCTGAAGAACAAATTCCAAATTAGAAAACATTGGTGAACGCTCTGGAACAAAGTAATTGAAGTTTTGAATTCATTTAGTTGCACTAACATATCTAGACAAAGCATTGGGTGTAAACAAGGGGTGTATAAACCGTTATTGACGATAACTCTGATATTTAAACAATGACATATTTATATAATGTTAATAATACACATATTATAATACTGTATTCACTTGGCAAAAATGACATCTCTCAACATAAATTACAAAAGGGTTTGGGGATCTCATACTCTATGGTACATAATATCATTAAAAGATTCAGAGACATCTCTGTATGCAAGGAACAAGGCCAAAAAACAATATTGGATGTCCGTGATCTTCTGGCCCTCAGGCGGCATTAAAAACAGTTACGATTCTGTAGTGAAAATCACTGCAAGGGCACAGGAACACTTGTGAAAACCATTGTGTGTGAACACAATACATCGCTGGTGTTACGTCCAGGTGTTAACAACAAATAAGATAAAGGACTGAAGCTGAAATCCTATATCAAGCGAGAATGTCAAGCACTTTCAAAACTACAGAAATTGGCCTCCTCAGTTCCCAAACACTTGTTGCCGTCATCAAATTCAAAATTGGCCTACATTTTTCCAAAAACAAATACTTTTCTCAGTTTCGACAATAAATATGTTGTCTTTTTAATATTTTACGCACCGTCACAACTTTTTTGGAAGTGGGGATGTATTAAGTGATGTGGAGAATTATACAATGCAGACATTGCTTCAATCATAAATGTACTTTATTGCACAGAATCCTCAATTAAAATGGTAAAATAGTGGTATTGTAAAATAGTTTAGACAATGATTTGCATTGTGGTTAATGTGCTGTTGTGCATGCATGTGTTTTAGAAGTAACCATCCACTTTAAAAATGTTCACCTTTTGTTGCATTACAGCCTGAAATGAAAACTCATGACAGTGCTCCAAGCAATAGACATGGCCTTTGATATTTGTTCATATCCATCATCTAAGATGAGCTTTTCCACAACTTTATCTCATAGATGTACATTTCCGCCAATAGTGGATTCTTTGCTTTGAATTGCAGTACTAAGCATTCTCCCTGACCAACTGCTTTTATTCTGAACTAATCCAAGTCACTACAATTGATCAGATGGAAGCCAATTAGATCGATTTGTGATCTGGAAGGTGGTTTGTTATACCTCAGCAAGTTTGCAATTGCAATTCTAGGGGTGTTTACTTATCCAAATTGGGTATTTTACTCTTTAATGTATTCTTTTTTTTGTGGGTTACTGTGTGTAAATAAAGAAGGAAAAGGTCTGATTTCATGTGCATTAGTTTCAGGCTGTAAGACATTAGAAGGTGAACATTTTAAAAGGGGGTGGTGACTTTCTATACCTGCAGAGGTATAGAAATACTTAATACAGTACTAACCCAGACAGGTGGCATCTGATTGGGGGAGGGCTGATACCTGACTGGTGGAGAGGTGACAGCTGATTGGGGGAGGGCTGATACCTGACTGGTGGAGAGGTGACAGCTGATTGGGGGAGGGCTGATACCTGACTGGTGGAGAGGTGACAGCTGATTAGGGAGGGCTGATACCTGACTAGTAGTAGGTATCTGATTGGGGAGGGCTGACACCTGACTAGTAGTAGGTATCTGATTGGGGAGGGCTGACACCTGACTAGTAGACGGGCGACATATGATTGGGGAGGGCTGATATCTGACTAGTAGACAGGTGACATCTGATTGGGGAGGGCTGATATCTGACTAGTAGACAGGTGACAT
>JACXGK010015231.1:0-10668 GCA_016801125.1 Novumbra hubbsi | reverse complement strand
CCAACCAGGGAAGGACCTTCAACAACACCTAGATCTTCTGTCTCCAACCAGAAGGACCTTCAACAACACCTAGATCTTCTGTCTCCAACCAGGGAAGGACCTTCAACAACACCTAGATCTTCTGTCTCCAACCAGAAGGACCTACAACAACACCTAGATCTTCTGTCTCCAACCAGGGAAGGACCTTCAACAACACCTAGATCTTCTATCTCCGACCAGGGAAGGACCTTCAACAACACCTAGATCTTCTATCTCCAACCAGGGAAGGACCTTCAACAACACCTAGATCTTCTATCTCCGACCAGAAGGACCTTCAACAACACCTAGATCTTCTGCACAGGATACCAATGTCATAGAAATAACAAAATATTACACCATTGAAAAATATAGAAAACATAATCTGTCTAAAAACACTGCAGTTTTAGAACCCATTGTCCCTTATAATTGGGAGGTCTGGGCTCCACTTAACAACCACAACTTCATAAGATGAGATAAATACCCAACTGAGACTAGTATTCTTAGAATAAATAGTAAAACCCCAAATAATGCACATCTTAATAAGTATTATACCCACAAATTATAGAAATCCAGGAAAAAAGCTGTTAAATGTCACAACCACCAAATAAATGCAACTCTCAAACTTTCAATAACAAGAGGGTGGGTTAAATCATTATTCCATGTCGTTTTACAAACATAGTTGTCAGTTCTTCAAAGAATAGAACGGGTCTAGACTGACTAAGCACCGTCTAACCGTTCACAGGACCATGACACACATCACACAGTATCAAGTCAACAACAATAATGATCACATCTAAACTTATTGTGTCATAAACTTCAACATTCTCCGTTTCCTAGCAACAGTATTCTCAGCCAATATCAAGGGTATCTCCCTGATATAACACCACAAACACACACAAAGTAAAACACACACCACTTATACACTCACAGAGGGACAAACCTACAACACACTCTCAGAGACGAACACACAACACTCACAGAAACAAACACACAACAAACACACTCTCAGAGAAAAACACACAATGCACCCAGAGACAAATGCACAACACCCACAGATACAAACGCACAACACCCACAGACACAAACACACAACACTCTTATAGACACATTTACAACACGCACGCACACAAACACACAAATCACATACCCAGGGCCAGCAAACAGATCTTTGATCCCATGACCCTCCTGGATCTATAAGTACCATGTGGACACTGTCAGATGAGTTATCTCTCTCCCTCTCCGCCTGTCCCCCCCCTCTCTCCCTCCCCCTCTCACCCTTCCCCACCCTCCTTCTCCTTCTCCATCTCTCTCCCTCCCCTCTCACCCTTCCCCACCCTCCTTCTCCTTCTCTCTCCTCCCCCTCTCTCCTCCCCCTCTCACCCTTCCCCACCCTCCTTCTCCATCTCTCTCCTCCCCCTCTCCCCCTCTCTCCCCCTCTCTCCCTCCCCCTTTCCATTTAATTCAGTTCAATTCAACATTTTGTATTTTTTTGGCCACGATTGCTGTAGTAAACATGTTTACTATCAAACAAAACGGTAAACATATCCAGATGAAAAATCTAACGTAGTTTTTCTACTAAACAGACATTATGCTCTGACAATATCCTTGGATGTTACGTAAACTGCTAATTGGTCCTAACAAAGCAGAGGGCCTTATTTACAGTGGATCCGGAAAGTATTCACAGCGCTTTACTTTTTCCTCATTTTGAGCTCAGGTGTATCCTGTTTCCACTGATCATCCTTGAGATGTTTCTACAACTTGATGCTAGTCCACCTGTGGTCAATTCAGTTGATTGGACATGATTTGTATTGGCACACACCTGTCTATATAAGGTCCCACAGTTGACAGTGCAAGTCAAGAGCACAAACCAAGACATGAAGTCCAAGGAATTGTCTGAGGACCTCCAAGACAGGTATCGAGGCACAGATCTGGGGAAGGGGAAGGGAAACATTTCTGCAGAATTGAAGGTCCCAATGAGCACAGTGGCCTCCATCATCCAGTGAATCCAGTTTGGAACCCCCAGGATTCTTCCTAGAGTTGCCGCCCGGCCAAACTGAGCGATCGGGGGAGAAGGGCCTTAGTCAGGGAGGTGACCAAGATCCTGATGGTCACTCTGACAGAGCTCCAGTGTTGCTCTGTGAAGAGAGGAGAACCTTCCGGAAGGACAACCATCTCTGCAGCACTCCGCCCATCAGGCCAGTTTGGTATAGTGGCCAGACACTCTACCAAGTGGAAGCCACTCCTCAGTAAAAGGCACATGACAGCCTGTCTGGAGTTTGCCAAAAGGCACCTGAAGGACTCTCAGACCATAAGAAACAAAATTATCTGGTCTGATGAAACAAAGATTGAACTGTTTGGCCAAATGATCCAACCAGGCGCTTAAGTGGTCCTGCAAAGAAGAATGGAAGATACTGACCCAAAATAGGTGTGCCAAGCTTGTAGCATCAAAAATACTGGAGGCTGTAATTGCTGCCCAATGTACTTCAACAAAGTATAGAGCAAAGGCTGTGAATACTTTATGTACATGTTTATATTTTATAATATCTATTTCTATCTATAAAAAATATTAAACAAACTTTTTTCACTTTGTCATTGTGGGGTGTTGTGTGTAGAATGTTGAGGGGAAAAAAGTATTGAATCCATTGTGGAATAAGTGCTGTGGATACTTTCCGGGTGCTCTGTATATTGACGGGTTATGTGTGTGTATAGTCTACAGATTGTATTTTATTATTATGGTTTCATGTGGTTATGTTAAAGAATGACTATGTAAACAAGTGCCAAAAGGTAAGTATTTCTGATTCATTTCTGTAATATGTACTGCAGTGCATTGTACATAGTAAAAAAAAAAATATTCTTTTTTTGTAAAAGAATGTTGGAAGACCAGAAAGTACACATTGTAATGTTACTCGTTGATAGTGTTTGTTTTTAGGTAATTAGGTAAGTGTTTTTGTTGGAATTGAACGTTTTCTAGGGTTACGGAAACAAAAACTCAGTTACCAAATGTAAAAGAAAACCTGTAATGTCATGACAATGTCCACAGATTCAATCATATTTAGAGCAGTGGAGTAGAAAAGCCATACATTCTTTCCATCTGGACCTAACCAGGAGCCTGAGTTCACATGTTCTACCTCTGGTTTCCTGCGGGGGTTGAATGGCAAAATTAATGGGGTTTTGGAATATTAGACAGAAAAACGAAGAGGGTAACACAGGCTATGGAGATCTTACACATATTGTTCTTTGAGATCATAACAGACGGTTCTGTATGAATTATGAAGCCTTTCTTTACAAAAAAACACCAATTTGAGCCAGCCACTAGCCGGCCAATGTTGTTGCGACCTGGATAAACATCTATTTTTGCTCCCAAAACCATAGGGACTCTCTCTTCATCTTTCTGTCTCTCACTTCAACTGTCTGTCTCTCTCTTCATCTGTCTGTCTCTCTATACATACCATTTTTCTGTCTCTCTCTCAACTCTCTCTCCATCTGTCTCTCTATCTTTCTCTAATCTGTCTCTTTTCCAGTCTCTGTCCATACTCTCCGTCTACATCTCCGGCTCTCTCAGTACATCCCCAGGGTCTTAGGGTCTATTATTACTGCTCAAAGCAATGAGATCATCTCTCATGTCATCAACCACAGACACACACGCGCAGACACGCAAACACACAGTAACCCACACAAACAGACACACACAGGCACACACACAAACAGGCGAGTGTAACCTGTGTTACACTAAGTCAGTATGTTTGGACTTATCTACATATTAATCCTGATTAAACCTCTAGAACACAACAACTAGTCCTCCAGAGATGTCAGAAGTTTCGCATGACTTCAGGTAAACACACCTGGCACTGGGGAGTATCACATTCGGTTAGTACAACCCCATTTCCAGGCATATCACATTTGGTTAGTACAACCCCATTTCCAGGCATATCACATTTGGTTAGTACAACCCCATTTCCAGGCATATCACATTTGGTTAGTACTACCCCGTTTCAAAAAAAGGTGGGGTGCTGTGTAAAATGCAAATACAATCAGAATGCAATGATGTGAGAATAGTACAAAGACAACGTAACCAATGAAATATTTTTATTCTGGGAAATCTTTTGGGAAAAATATATTCTGATGCCAGCAACAAGTTTCTCAGAAGTTGGTTCATGTTTACCACTGTGTGGCATCACCTCTTCTTTAAGGTGAAATGTCATTTTGAAAGTGAAATGTGTTCCCATTCTTGTTGATATAGGTAACGCAGGTACACCCAGCCTGAAACACCAAGGAGCAAGCAACAGCAGTGTTGAAGCACAGTGGCTAGGAACAACTCCCAAAAGGGGCCAAAATGTAAATTTAACTGAATAAGACCGAGGCAAGTGTAGGATGTAGAGTAGTATCAACAACCTCATCCCACCCCTCCTGAGCAAACTAAACTCCCAGGCCAACATCGTTTTGATGGTAGAGACTGCATACAAAGACATAAGACAAGTGTAGGTCTGAGAAATCAATCCTGTTTGTCAAGGTAGCAGAGACAGCAAACAGTCCCTGGGTTAGTCGGGGGGAGGGAAGGGGAAGCCGGCCAAATGGGAGGATTCAAAGTGCCTGGAGGTATAGAAAAAAAGTGTGATAGAGGCAGAGAATACTTAGTGGCTTGGTCGAGGAAACTAGAGAAACCTCTATCGTCATACAAGTCCTGGAAGGTCTTAGTGCCTTTTCTATTCCAGAAAGGAGGTAAGCTCTATCATTAGGAATGGGGGGGGGGAATAGGTGATGCTATCTACAGGGCCCAAAAGATGCAGAGGAACATTTAAAATGGGGTTGAAACTGGTACCAAATATTAAGTGTGGAAAGTACCACTGCGTTGTCAGGTTGGCGAGAGGGAGGTATTGGGAGAGAAGAGCTAAGGAGGGTTAGGAAGGGGCATGTAGGAGTGTGTCTCAAGACGGCACCATGGGGGTCTGGAGCGTGCCACATAAATGACACCTTCTGAAAGTCAGCAGCCCAGTAGTAGTAGAGTGTCAATTTCATTCCGAGGTTTGTGAAACTAGAGCGGCTAATTGGAAAAGGCAAGTTAAACGGCTTAAGATGCAGGGCTGCCCTCGCTCTTCTGGAGATTCAACTTGTAATTCGAGAAGGAGCCAAAGTCCTCCAGAATGGAGAGGATGGAAGGTAAGAAGGTTGCAGGGTTACTGACATAGAGTAACAAATCGTCAGCATATACCCGGGGTTGAACCTGTGTTCACCCTCCTCCCAGGACACATCCTGGAAAGAGGAAGATGCACATAGAGCTATTAGCCAGGGCAAATAACAAAGGGGAGAGAGGGGATCCCTGCCTGGTCCCACATTCAAGGACAATAACATCAAAAGGGGTGTCAATAGTACAGACATACACAAAAGATGAACCCAAATTTCTCCACAAATCCAAACTTCCTTATTAAAACCAGTCTTTTACTCTGATATGATTCCAAGCACGACCTCCTCCAGATGCTTTTTTATCACTTTAGCCTTCACATCGACATTAAGGTGTCCCAAGGGCCTGAATGAAAAGCTAAAAGTAGGATCTTTCCCCTTCTGAATAAGAAACGCAATTGATACCTGAAAAAGAGCCGGTGGCAACAAGCCACGTTCTAGTGACTCATTGCACAAAGACAAAAGTAAGGGTTCAAACTTGGAGGGAAATTTCTTAAAAAACTTAACAGGAAACCAATTCAGGCACTGGAACTCTACCACTCTGCATTGACTTGATAGACTGTAGAACCTCTTCAAGGCTGAGAGGGGAATCAAGGTCAGCCACAGTGTTGGAGACCACAGAAGTGGTCTTCATGACACCCAGGAACCCAGGAGTCATATTGGCAGTATCTGACGGAAAACTCTCAACATTTGAAGGAGTCGTTGATCCCCCTGAAATTTCACCACAAGAAGGATCAATCATTTTGGGATATTTGACAAGATGTGAGCGGTCAGAAGGTGGAGCTCAAACCAGCGCAGGACTTCCTTGCGGGAGTCAAACAGCAGTCTTTCCCATCCCTGTTCAACTCATAGATGTGCAGAAAAGCTGAGGACAAACTTGACTTTCTTCTTGTATAGGCTGCATTTCATGTCAATTAATGCAGCTCTTCTCCTAGCGACAGCAGATGGAAAAAAATGAGCACATTTGCGACCGCAGACGTTTAGTAGACGAAAACAGAGAGGTCCTTGAAGAAAACTGGATCCAGAGAGCACAGGACTGGAGCAGAGATTGATCTTTCCACACGACACTGACCCACATGACACTGACCCACATGACACTGACCCACATGACACTGACCCACACGACACTGACGCACACGACACTGACCCACATGACACTGACCGACATGACACTGACCGACATGACACTGACCGACATGACACTGACCTGAAGCACACAGCCAAGGGAACGCTGGAGTTGCTTGAGTGGCCTGAAAGCACCTGATCTTTGACATGTATAATTGGGCAACCAAACATGATTGTGCATTTTACACATATTCGTGAGTACTGTGAGAACACCACCACAGGAATAAATGAAAGGACACCGTAAACCAGACTACAAAACGCTGCATTAGCCTTTATGTTAAACTATTTATACTGAATAACACTAACTAATCAATGGCAATTCCCCTTCATTCTCCACGATAGTGCCCAATGACTAGACGGCGCTTCGTATTCCTCGGATATCCTACCAAAGGAAGCACAGCAGTCAGATTAATTTCGGAGCTCAGGTGCGAGACACCAAAAAAGCCCGCAGCCCAGGCCTTGCAATTGGCTGGCCAAAGGAGCCACTTGGATAAATGAACTGCCACAGAGCTAGCCAGCATCCACCACGGCTTCCTGCTCCATCCAATCTAAAACCACATCCTAATCCCACAACAACAGGGTGGCAGAGAGCCACAAGCTCACGTCACACACGGTCCCGGGCTCGTGGAGAAGTCTCAAGGCGATCTGCGACCAGATGGTTATATTTATTAATTATTGTTTTGTTTTGTCAGATTGACTGTAAACGTACTGACTGTAAAGTACAGTATGTGCTAAAATGTGATTATTCGATTACTAAGCGTTATTTCAACGGACGTTCGTTATTTCGTGAAATACGGAATGATTCCCTACTCTGCGTAGTGGGCGGCAAACCGTCATTCCCATGAGTTTGGTTTTGACATTGTTGTTTGTGGTAAACAAGATGCATTGTTGTTGATGGTAAACAAGATGCATAGTTGTTTATGGTAAATAAGATCCATTGTTAGTTTATTGTAAACAAGATGCGTGGGTGCAACAGGTGCATGCATTGATTTTAGCAGGTGAATACATTTCAAAAACGGTCTTGTGGAGGTTTGTCAGTTAACACACGGACTCATGGGTTGTGGGTTCACTCCCCGGGTCAGACACTTCTCACTTCTATTATAAGCCCAAATTGTAACCATTGTGACCGTTGATGTAGAATGTCGAAATAACCCCAATCCAAATATTGTCCTGTCCCCCATAAACATGTGATTCTGAGGTGAATTTGGGATATCGCGTGGGTGTGTGTGTGTGCGTGGGTTTAAGTGTGTGTGTCTGTAGTGAAACAGTTCTGATTATTCTGCAGATTCACCCTGCAGCTGTGACACCCTAATAATTAAACTCTCAATGAAAAAGAACTGTGTGTGTAGGTGTGAGTGTTTGTGTGTGTGTGTGTGTGTGTGTGTGTAGGGCCGGGTGGGGAGTGTGCATGTGTGAGAGAGAGAATAGGAAATCGGAGTTGGTTTTGAAGCATTAAATGGATCTAATACTTGATAGTTTAACTTTCTAAAATAAACTTTAATTAAAATGTGTGGTGCTTAATGATGATCTAATGGATATCACACTCTGTAACCCGCTGACAAGATGGGGAGCACACACACACACAGATACACACACAGACACAGACACACACACATACACACAGACACACATAGAACCACACAGAAGTGGGTCTATTCCAGGTCACATCTAGAACACAGACTATTTCTGTCTTTCTGCTGGGAACAGAGGGAGGGAGAACTGGTCAGAGGGGGGAAGAGATGGATAGAGGGAGGGAACGATGGATAGATAGATAGATAGATAGATACATGGAGAGATGGATAGAGGGAAAGAGAGATGGATAGAGGGAGGGAGAGATTAAAAGAGGAAGGTAGCGTTTACTAGAGCAAGGGAGATATGGATAAAGGGAGAGATGGATGAACAAAGGTAGGGGGAGATTTATAGAGGGAGTGAGAGATAGATAGAGGGAGGGACGGACAACAGAAGGAGAAGGAAATAGGGAAAAGAGAAGAAAATGAGAGAGAAGAAGAGTGAGAAAAATGCATGCATCCTTCCCTGTGGTGGTACCCAACCACATAATCCTCCACCCCCGTTCCCTCCTAACCTACCTCTAACACCTCAATGACAGGAAGAAACCTCCTATCCTACCTCTAACACCTCAATGACAGGAAGAAACCTCCTAACCTACCTCTAACACCTCAATGACAGGAAGAAACCTCCTATCCTACCTCTAACACCTCAATGACAGGAAGAAACCTCCTAACCTACCTCTAACACCTCAATGACAGGAAGAAACCTCCTAACCTACCTCCTGACACCTCGATGACAGGAAGAAACCTCCTATCCTACCTCTAACACCTCGATGACAGGAAGAAACCTCCTATCCTACCTCTAACACCTTGATGACAGGAAGAAACCTCCTAACCTACCTCTAACACACTCCATAGCACACTGAGCACTCCATAGCACACTAAGCACTCCAAAGCACTAAGCACTCCATAGCACACTGAGCACTCCATGGCACACTAAGCACTCTATAGCACACTGAGCACTCCATAACACACTAAGCACTCCATAGCACACTAAGCACTCCATAACACACTGAGCACTCCATAGCACACTAAGCACGCCATAGCACACTAAGCACGCCATAGCACACTGAGCACTCCATAGCACACTAAGCTATGACCCCCCACCCCCCAAGCTCCACCCTCATAGAGTAGAACAGTCATGTTATGATTTAGAGGCAGGATTCTACTCAGTCACCATTTACGTTTTTGAACTTTCTGGTAAAGAAACTGATCACTATTTTGTGTCCCAATGTGTTACTTCTGCAGTTCAGACAGGCTTCAGAGCTCGCCATTTATTCAGCAAAACGGAAGATCCTCAGTAATTCCGCTATACATATTAAGCAATGCTAACCCTAATGCATCTCAGTAACACACAACTCGCCTTCGTTAAAATCCAACTACTCCTCCATTCCGTTAGAACAAAATTACTTCACCCTGCCTGCCCAGAAAGAAGTTTACAATTAAATGGATCTGAGTTAGTGAATAACTAACAGTTCACTCTCGTTAAAGGTCTATGACAGTCACCTTTCATCTGAAATCTAAAATCTAATTTGGTTTCCTGTTTTGCATTAAATCATCGTTTACCAATGCTTTAATATACAGTCTTGTACGAATGAACATCCTACAAGTACTAATTAGATAGTTCACTTTCATGTGCCTTAACACAAATAAACCAGAACACAAGCCAAATTAGCACATCTGAAAATAATAATAATAGTAAAATAAACCCTAGCCAAGAACACTAGCCATGCTCCGATCGGTAGCCTTTTGGACTGCATGGGTTGGCTCTCTGGATAGACAGAGTGTGGCCTTTTGGACTGCATGGGTTGGCTCTCTGGATAGACAGAGTGTGATGTGCAGCGAAATGCGGAACAAAACGCAGGAGTTGGGAAAAAAGAGTTTTATTTCCCTGTTCAAAATAAGGCACGAAAACAAACGTCGTGTACATTAAAATGACAACGAAAGAGGATCTCCAAAATGACTACATAGAACACGATCACACGCAACAATAACCAACACTGAACAGGACGCACACAGGCCAATATATACAGAGACAAACAAGCAACAGGTGTGCGCAATGAGGAGGTGCGTTCGTGAAGACATGGGACATCCCAAACAATCAACACAAAAGGAGGGGACAGGGGAACGGTGGCAGCTAGAGAGCCGATGCCGCCCAACGCATAACCCTGCCCGAGCGAGGAGGGGGCACCTCCCCAGAAGGAGACGTGACAGGACCCTGCCCGAGCGATGAGGGGGCACCTCCCCAGAAGGAGACGTGACAGGACCCTGCCCGAGCGATGAGGGGGCACCTCCCCAGAAGGAGACGTGACACATAGACAGTTAACAGGTTGTTTTATAATGAACATTATTAGATTAAAGAGTTTTAAAAAGTTATGAAGAAAAGGGTAAACATTTTCACAATGCTGTGGCCAAAGTCCCTGACACCCCCCTGACACGCCCCTGACACGCCTCTGACATGCCCCTGACACGCCCCTGGCTAATGCCATTATAATTTATAATTATTATTACCATTATTATAATTATTACCATTATTATAATTATTGCTATTTCTTTCATTGTTTTTTATTTGTCTGGTATATTTTCATATGGCTGATCTTTAACTGCTTATTGTTGCTGCTTCAATTATTATTATTTTGTCATTTAATGTCTTCTCTGATATGCTTTGGCAATATATAGCTTGTTATATCGTGCCAATAAAGTCATTTGAATTTATTTGAATTGAAATTGAGAAAGGAGAGACCAACAGCAGTTGGCCAGGGAGACAGACCAATCACAG
>JACXGK010015230.1:0-10660 GCA_016801125.1 Novumbra hubbsi | reverse complement strand
TAAGGGAGCCTATTGGGCATATATCTGTTGTTCTGTGTCCGGCAGAGACCATCTCGTCTCTTCCTCCCATGCCTTAGGAGTTTTCCTGGTATTAGAATTGTCCAACCTTAAGACATGTTTTCAACATAAATACTACACATTAATACTTGTTTTGTTCTTATCTTTTAGCTTCATTGGGCTATTAATTATACATTCATGAGTTGGCTTCACATTCTTAAGGCACAAGCATACGATTATAAACTTTGGTATTATAGTAGCATATAGCATTTATTTCCCTTACACATGCGTACAGCTGCCCGTGAGCGATGGGGTGGGTGCTGTTGCATGGGTGATTTTTATTTAGTTTGTTCTCTTGGGGTCCTCTTATCAAACACACGCCGTTTCGGCTATCCTGTTTTCTCTCTCCTTATCTGGAGAGGACCAGTCGTGGAATCCTGGTTCCACTTAGTTTTTGGCGTTGTGCATCACACGCTAGGTCTGGAGCGAGACAGATCTCCGGGTGCGCATTCGTAATAAAGGTGTATGATTTGGGAAGACTTGAACGGCGTGGACATTCTCTGATTTGCAACCCAGGGGGAAACATTAGGTTCCTACAGGTGCAAAGTTATATTTACCATGCAGCACATGGACATTTACAGTACGGTGGCAAACTGTAGCCTATTTCATCTAATTGTATTTGGAAAAGTATTTTTATATTTGCAATGTTTTTTTATTGAAAGAAACATGCACATTCTCGTTCCAGAGGATGGGTCTGTCAGAAGTGAGGAAATTTATGAAGTTTGGGGATCTCAATATATTTACAATATCATTAAAGGATTTAGAGAAAACAGAAGTATCTGTATGAAACGGACAAGACCAAAAAACAGTATTGGATAGCCGTGATCTTCGATACCCATTGAAAACATTTGGCGCATTTTGAAAAGAAAAATAAGTCAGGAGACCCCGAATTCATGAGCAGCTGAAACTCAATATTAAGCTAGAATAGCAATACATCTCACTTTCAAAATGTCAGCAGGTAGTCCACTCAGTTCCCAAATGCTTACAGTGTTGTTAAAATAAGAGGGAATGCAACACAGTGGTAAATATGCCCTTGTCCCAACTTAAAAAAAAATGTACTGATGGCATCGAATTTAAACTGGGCATGTATATTTCGAAGAACAATATCATTACTTGGCTTTCATTTTGATTTGCACATCATTGCATCTGTTCTCATTTGCATTTTATGCAACGTCCCATTTTTGGGGGGAAACAGGGTTGTAGATAAAAATGTATATTTGACTGATACACTTCTGTTGGGGTTTTTTCCAGGTCGCAAACAGCAGTGTCTAGAGCAGTGGGGGGAGGAACACTGTTCTTCAGCTGGGAAAGTAACAGCTCCCAAGCCTTCCACACATTTAACTGATCTGCTTCTGAACCAGACTCTGCTCAAGGCTATGGATTCTTGTTTCAAAGTTTTGATGTATATGATATTAAATACCCATGGGAGTCTATGCCTGCTTTGGAGTTTCTTCAGTGATGTGTATTTAGCGAATGGAGGGAGACCCTCCAACCACTGTATGCTACTGAAGACATTTATTTTCCATAGGTGATTAATGCTCTTTTAGGGTGAACATTGGTTACTGACTGGTGCCGAAATGCAATGCAATTGTGTCTTAAGGCCAGACACGGCAGGCAAAAACATCGTTTTTTTATGTACTGGTAAATTTTGAGATTTTTGCATATTTTGCTTCAAGAAAACGTCCAAAGAAACTAATGACGGGTGGCATTGTTGTGTTTCATTTCCCCCGCAGGCTATATTACCTAAGAATCCACTGTAGCCTCAATCTATTTGTGTTACAGATTAATAAAGTAACATTTTATTAATTTTGTGTTATTATTATTACGTGGTCAGTTTTACTTTTACAGTAGGCTACAGACTTTTCCTTTTGAGTGGACAATACTAAAATAATTTGGCCTACCAATAAACATTTCTTTTTACTTTATTGGAAGAAACATAACACAATAAGAAGTTCTATGTGCTTTGGAGCAGCTTCCTCTGGCAAGGAAGTTGGGGAGGTTTTTCTCATTATGTGTTATGTTTCTGCCACTAAAGTTAAAATAAATGTGTACTGTATTAATAATACTTGACCAAATGTTAGTGAGACAATATACATTTCATTTTGGTCTCAGAAATTGAGAGAGGTCTGGAGTCAGAATACAAACAAGTGCCTCAACTTCATTATATGGGCTTGGTGTCCAAAAACTTTGTGGGAAAGATAGGATTGAGACAGCAGCAAGTATGACCAACTCCACTTTTAATTAAGGTGTCTCTGCCATGCAAACTGTTATGGCGAGGTTTTGGCTTCAAAGCACAGTTGTTACTATAGGTGCAATGAAGGAAACTGATATGTTCAGGATCTCAGTTACCGCCAGTGTAATTCATATGCGCAGGAGTCTATGCACTGCAAAAAAATTAAAAAGCATCAGCAGGAAATGGATGAGGGACCTAAATATGGAGCAGGTATGGATAACTAGGCTGTAAACACGAATGGGTAACTAGGCAGTGTTATGCAGGATGGCCATACAACAAACAACTGTCATGTCAGCAGTTATACTAGTGGCAGTGTTTGCGTGTATATGTGTGACAGTGATTCTATGATTCTAAGGCCATGCTGTTACTCATTTACCAGTTTAAATATGTTTAAGATGTTCTCTTTTGTTGTTGATAGGAGAATTTGATAAGATTTTGTGTCTGTAAATAGTGGTTTCCCCAAATAAATAATGGAATTATAAAAAAAACATTTTTAAAGTCTGTTTTCTCAAAATTATTTTTTACTCATACTCTGAGCCAGAAATCTCCACTTCAGTAGCACTTACATACATCAAACTTTCCATTTGTATTCCTATCTATATTCTGAAGGTATTTACAGAGAGGTTTGTTCATATATAAATTTTAGCCTGATTTATGTATAGTTTTATGCCTAAAACATGGCAAAAATTAGTTTTCTGGAGGCTGTTGTCAGTATTTTCAGATTTCTGGAGTGATAAAAAGGAATATCAAAAATATCCTCTGTAAAAACATTTGACTCTAAAATGTAAACAAAATGACAAAAGAATTTTGAACCTAGCTTCATCCAATGTTTAGATTTTTGTTCTGGAAATCTATGCATATTTCATAAAATTACACCTCATTTGCATATAATTAGCATATTTCAATAAAATATTCATAAAACGTGTAATACAAAAATGTATTGTCTTAATGTAAGCAATCAACTTGGGAGGTTTCATGGTGATATCTATTAGTTAAAACAATTACCCTATTCACCTGTAGTGTCTGGCCTTAAATGAAATACTAGTGTGTGGCACAACTAATGGCATCGGGCATGCCGGACCCGGGGTTTTAGCACCTTGGTCAGCAGCCCCTGGTCTAGTCTCCTCTGTGTTGGACTGTTTTCTTTCTTTTGTTTCTTCTTTATTTACTGGTTGGTATCTGTTTCATTATCTATTTTTCTTTTGTTCTTTGTCAATAAACCACTCTTGTGCTGCACAACCATTCTGGCTTTCGCGCTAGAATGGGGTAGGGTCAGTTCTCCTTCTCCATTGTAAATCCTTGTTAATCTAAGGAATGTGATCTCAAATTTTCCTTGAATCCTGCTCTATTTAAACTTTGGAGGACATGAGGTCTTGAACCACACCTCAGGAGTACCAGGCTCGAAAGACTTGTAGCTGTCCCTGTCCAAAGTCCCTCCTGGTTGTATTGCAGATCAAGATGATACATACGCATTTCGACTGCCAGTCCACTGATCATTCCTCCCACTGGGATGTCCTTGTCCATGTGTCATGCTTCTGCCCTGCATTATGGTTTATAGACACAGCCCATATGCGTTTATTAATTACTACAATTTGTGCTCTTAAATGTTCACCCGGCACAGCCAGAAGACAACTAGTCACACAAGTGTGGTTCCTCACTAGGTTTGTATTTAAGTTTCGGACCCCTTTTAGGGGGTTTTCCTAGCCACTGTATATCAACACTTAGTAGTTGCTTGCTCCTTAGGGTTTCAGGCTGGGTGTTCTGTAAAAGCACTTTGTAACAACTTTATAAATAAAATATTGACTGATATGGAGAAGATATTAGGAAAAGTAAACTCTGAAACTCTTGAGGAACATTTATCATTTAAAATGTGATGCAAATAACGTTGATCATCTCCAAACAAGGGCACATACCAATGTCTGGGTAAGCGAACTATCAGCTCAACAAGATCAACAGTGGCACAAATACATACAGGTGTATCCAAAAAATTATAATAAACAAGTGACACCTTCATATATTATAAATGCATTACACAGAGTGAAACAAGTCTTTTATTTCAATCTTGATGACGACTTACAGCACATAATAAAACATCTAGTATCTCATATTGTCGACCTGAGAAGAGCTTCTGTGGCTTACCCTCGTGGAGGGTGTCAATGAGTGTCTTCTGGACAACTGTCATGTCAGCAGTCATCCCCATGGTTGTGGTTGTGTGTACTAAACAAGACTGAGATATTGAAGGCTCATGGATTTAATTAACTGATTAGAACTCTTCTCAAGTCTACATATCTGTATTGTAAATGTTTTATTCTAATATTTTGAGATACTGGATTTTTTATTTCCATGCCATAATAATAAAGAATACTGCAAGAAACAAAAAAGGCTTGAAATGTTTCACTTTATGTGTAATGAATCGAGAATCTTTTTTTATTTGAATTCCGGAAAAGATTTACGATATTACATATTTTTTTGATGCAACTGTAATCTCAAAACTGTTTTCTAATTATCTATAAACTTCAATTAGCAAACACAAAGTGTCATTGGAACACACGAGTGATGGTTGCTGATAATGGGCCTGTACTTCTATCTAGATAATACATTTAACTTTCCAGCTACAACTGTCATTTACAACATTAGCAATGTATACACAGTTATTTTTTATTAATGTGATCTGAGTACCTGATCAAATCAGCAAATCAGTGAAAGTGTGTCAAACGATTTTATCTAGAGAAAAGGAATTGCCAATGAAAACTGTTGGTTGGTTGTGGTGGTCATTCTCTACCACCACAGACCTACCTAACTACCTTTTAATTTTAAACTTTAAATGGGCAAAGATAGCATTGTGTAAGCTTTTAAGATTATTGCCTACATAGAGAAGTTCTTTCAGTGACTCTTTACAACTGCTCCGTAAGGCTTGGATTGATTTAATCCAGTGCATTTACCCAAAGCAGTGTATAAATTGGGCACATTGTTCAGAACCATACCCCTGCCATTCATCAACTTACATCTTGATTTTCAGAGTCTATTAGAGCTTGAGCTAACATTCCAACTGGCTCAAGACAACTACCTGAAAGCGATTAGACAGCCTTTCTGCACACAAACAGTCTTGTTTTTAAGTTACTCCATTTTACTTTATTTGCACAGATTTTAAATAGAGTTATTTTGTAATCATTACTTTCAGTTGTGTTATTCAACCCCCACTGCAGTAAAGTGTTTTTGGTGACTTTTGGTTTGGTGACTTCAATTCACCTATTATTTTGCCGAATCCTCTGATGCCGTCTCAGAGCCTTCTAGCAGTGCATGGCGTGGATCCAGATTCCTCTCTCAGATACTTTGTCTGCAGACTGTGTGTGATGTGTTGAACCTGGTATGGACTCCACCAGGGTGGTTCACTCCAGTCTTGTAGATGGGGCAGCTCACACACTCCTCACGGCAGAGTAGACAGGGCAGCTCACAGATGGGTCTTCTGTAGAATCTTGTAGTCTCCTCCATATAGGATCTTATGATCCACACCTGCCATGTCCTTCATGCAGAACTCAGATTCTGGGCTCTAAACACTATCAGTCCTGGTCACTGACCGCTTCCATGTGTTCAGTACCGATCAGCGAATCCTTTTCAAAAGATTAGTTGCAGATGCACAGTACACAGTAATCCTCCAAAAATGTATCTATCACATTTGTTTGGTTTTCGTTAACATGTTGGAGCAGAGACCTATATAACAAAACACAACCAATGAATATCTTCTCTTTCTACCTGAGTTGTTTAACTCCAAAGGAACAGTTGTAAAGAAAATACTAACACTTCAGGCATTCTTTGCTGCTAGTGTTGTAAAATAACACAGATTGTTATTTAAATTACCAACAAATTTCAAAACTGCAAGAACAAAATGTTACTTATTACTGTTTCCATTACTCATCATCTGCAAACCTAGTTTGCTTACATTGAAGTAACAGTCTTATAAAATTGTTCCTAAACAGTTCTCAGTTTATTATCTAACCAAATCTTACTTAATTTATGATTGCATCTAATTATTTTATTTCTTAAAATTCTACCAAATTACCCTCCATTTCAAACGAACAAATGAATATGTGTCTGTAGAGGATAAATTGTATTATGCAAATCCATAGGCCCTATTATATGTGTGTAAACATTGGTTAGGTCATCATTTTGTATTGATTACGTGGCTTCGAGAGAACGTAAGGAGCCTTTGTTCTCGGTTGAGTTTTCCCGCCAGTGCCTCTGATTGGCTGATACAGGTGAAGGGCGGGGTCTACCTGTGCAAAGTTATAAAGTTGGCTGTATGCCATGTAACTGCGTCTTTCATCTTGGAGTTGTCCTCTCTGTATTTGGTCTCCTATAGTTGTTTAAGTTGACTTGTCCCGTGAACCTAGAAACGTATGTGTTTTGGAGAAACTACTTAATATCTTATTGGAACTCATAACCTTTCCCATTATTTTGAATTAAACTAACATAACCCATTACTAAAACTATTCCCTCAACAAGATGATCTTAGTGTGAATTTCTTCAGACACCTTAACTAAACTCACACATCAAAAACTTGTCATAAATCATGACCCCTCCCCACCCTTTGGTCCAGAGCAGGCCCTAAAACAAAGTAGGAGGGACCCAATTTGAGAATGATCTATCTAATCTTGAGTTCTAAACATTTTACACTTTAACTTCAGGAAAACAAAGAATCCGGATTTAATTACTATCTGTTTTGTACTGTTCAACTCTGGTCAGTACTAGATTAACTTCTTAAAGTTAACAAATATCTCCCAAAATCTCTTATTTTGAAGAAATCATCTCAACTGGAATCGTTACCTAGTCATTAGACAATATGTGATAATTGTCTTCTGTTTCTTTTAGTTCTCTCCTATCAATGCTCAAACCGGAACTAAAACAGAATGTATAAAGCCAAATCAGAATGACAGTTTGGATAATGTTACTAGTAAAGATAATTTAAACCCCCCTTCCTAATTTACACAGCCCTCACAGGAGTTAGTGTGAGGTCACTCACCCCAGGGGGTCCTAACTTTAGGGTCTGTGTGACTCTTACAGTTTTAGATTCAGTTAACACCTGCAAAACTTGATCCCCAGAACAGAACCAAATGCTAAATAATTTACTCAATATCGATTAAAATAGCAACTCAGTACCCATGTAAGAAATAACACCTTCTACCTGCGCCATGTCCATTCTCTAGTGTAGGGGGTCAACATGATTATTCCTTGTTATTATTCAGTTATCAAAAACATGACAGTAAAATTCCTATAGCTACTAGTCTTCTGAACAATTCAGGTCTTGCTTAGCTGGGCCAAATCAAAATTGTAAGATATATTTTACTCTACAATGACAATGTTAGATTTTACATCAAATTTACAATCTCCAAAAACCAATTAAACCCAATACTGTGAATATGAGGCATAACGGATACCAGTATAATGTCATAGCTATCAACACAGGAAAAACAATTTGTCATAACTTAATATGTACCCATTTGTTTTACTTTGAGCTCTATGCTCACCTTTTATAATCCTCTATGATTAAAAGTCATGAACCATCATACCCCCCCATAATATCTCGCCATTAGTGACCAACACAGGAGAGATAATACTAGGAGATACCCAAAAAGGAAATAAACACAGTAAGTAGGCCCGAATCGAACATCCAAATTATGCAGACAGACTGCGTACACCAAATCAAGGGCAAAACAGAAAACCACATGCTGTTGCCGTGACTGCCAGAAACATAAAAGCAAAATAAACGTTTTAGCCAACCAAAGCAAATAAAAAGTGAAGTAGGCCACGTAGCTATGGAGAAAAGTGCTTAGGTGATGTGACCCACATCAGCACAGACTATTTTATGGTCAAATTCAGTCCCCGAACATCGAGTTGTCATTAACGCTAAAAACTATGGGCAAGCAGAAAAATAAAACCTGATATCTTAACCTACTATCTATTTTGAAAATAGATACATACAACTAGAAACAAAAATTTGCGGAACAGCAATCCCAACTGAGGCCTTTATAGGCCCGGACTAAGTCAAAAGCCAAACGCTCCATACATAGTGTGTGATGCACAACGCCAAAAACTAAGTATCCAGTGGAACCAGGATTCCACTATTGGTCCTCCCCAGATAAGTAGAGAAAACATAATAGCTGAAACGGCGTGTGTTCGATTAGAGGACCCCAAGAGTACAACAAACCAAACAGAAAATAACCAATGCAAAAGCACCCAAGATCACTCCCGGGCAGCTGAACGCATGTCAGCGAACACAACCACTAAAAACAGGCAGTCGAACCGCCACCACGGTAAACGTGACCAAAAACACATATTACCTGAAAGAACATTGGATCCCTCGTGCAAAGGGAAACTGTTGAAACCATCTGTTTCCCCCGAGTCCGTTTTAGAAAAGATCAAGTCGACAGAAGTCTGTCCTTTGCAATATTCTTTATTCAGCAGATAATTATCCGGAGATCAGTTCCACACAACCTGCAGAAAAGATCTGATCTGGGGTAGTCTCACAACAGTTTAAAAAGAGTTCAGGCGACAAGGCGTAGCAAGCATTGTTCCAATCAGGTTCAATAGTTCTTGTTCTGTATCCCTATTTGGTTCTGTTTCTAGGGTGTTCTAATGCTCTATATGATAATCAATGCTTTACGTATGTGTGTGTGTCTGTCTGGTGTCTCAACATCGAGGGTCGACTCGAGTCTCAACTTCAGGGTCAACAGGACGCATCTGTCTCCTTTCGTTTTCCTCTTATATATGTGTTTTCCTGTTAAGCAGAGAGAGTTGGAAAGGTTAATTGTGTAAGCGTGCATCTTGCGAAAAATGGCCTTTATTAATCTCAAGCATTTTGTTAGTCTAGTTTCAGTGTAAATTATTCCAAAACACCCAAACCAATTACTGAAAAACACAACATTTAACAACAATCGGTGCGCGCATATATACTGCTCCATTAACCTATTCTAGTTCTTGCCAGAAACGCCATTGATTGTCTAACAACCCTGACCTTCGTCATGAGAAACATTTATGAGTGTGGCAGGGGCAGTCTGGACTTGGAACAAATTAACTTGATCCTAACCACAGTTTCAATAACTCAAATTACCCAAACAACAGTATGCATGGCCGCCTATCAGAAAATCCATCAGGCTAAACCCTCAAAACTTCCAAAGTACGTCCACAAACACGCTTAGCTACTTCCCAGTCCAAACATGACTAGCTACTCAAACGGTGTCGAATGATTAGCTATACTATATAGCACAACCATGAATCTACTAACAACGTTGTAAATGTACATCATCCCTAAACGCTCATACATGAAATGTTTACAGTAAATCGATATATTTGCGGTTGTGTAATGGACTGGTCTCACCGGTAGATGCATCCTGGCCTGCCCCCTCCGACCCCTCCACCTGGCGATTCTCGTTCCGCTGTGAGCCTCCTGTAGTTATGTCCAAACGAAATATAACGCAAAGTCAGTGGCTAGCATTGCCCATTCCTCTACCGCAAGGCTGTCTTTGGTTGTTTGCGTCTTCCAAACATCAACTGTACCTTCAGAAAGTAACGGAGTCGGAGGATACTTCTCAACCCACACGTTTGTCCATGTTCTTCAGACTCGCGTAGACTCTCCCAACATGACTAAAGTTGGGGCAAAGCGGCTCCGAGTGCAGCAACATCACTTCCATAATAACAAAGTCCAGGCCACAAAAAAAACGGAGTGAGGGTCTTCCAGGCCACCATCAAACGCGAAGAAGTGGTCCTCATCAACCCTGGGTTGGGCAGAACGTAGATAACCGACTGAATGCACCCAAGTCGACTGTTGCTACCATCTTGCGGAGCGGAAGGCCGGTACTGGCTATGGTGAAACATCGCGGGAAGGTGGGGGTCAGCCAGGAGGACAGTCCAGGTTAGCAAATACCTGGATGAGGTGAGCTAAAACACCTATTAGAACCCCCCACACAACTCACGTAACCTCGGTCTTTCACCATCAATCCGACTGATAGGCCATGCGTCTGTGAACTGCAACAAATAACATACAAAAACACAAACGTTCCCAAGTCTATACATCAACATTAGCCACCATACAAATTAGCCACCATAAAACCGCACTAAACCCTTACCCGTGTAAGGAAAAAATACTTCCATTCTGTGTGTGTTGAAATGATGATTCAATGTGTCATAATAAGCTATAATCACAATCGTACAATTGTATGCTTGTGCCTTAAGAATGTATAGCCATATCATGAATGCATTATTAACAGCCAAATGAAACTGCTTAAAGCATGAACAAAACAAGTAATGATATGTGGGGTAATAAAGCAGAGAGCGAACGAATAACAGGAAGCGCATAGGGTGTACAAGAAGGAC
>JACXGK010015229.1:0-10662 GCA_016801125.1 Novumbra hubbsi | reverse complement strand
TTTCTCACAGTCTCTCTCCTGTCAGTCTGTATGTTTGCTTTCTCCAAGTCTCTCTCCCTGTCAGTCTGTATGTTCGCTTTCTCCAAGTCTCTCTCCCTGTCAGTCTGTATGTTTTTTTTCTCCCAGTCTCTCTCCTGTCAGTCTGTATGTTCGCTTTCTCCAAGTCTCTCTCCGTCAGTCTGTATGTTTGCTTTCTCCAAGTCTCTCTCCCTGTCAGTCTGTATGTTTTTTTTCTCCCAGTCTCTCTCCTGTCAGTCCGTATGTTCGCTTTCTCCAAGTCCATCCCTGTCAGTCGATATCCTCTCCTGCTTGTTTGTCTGTCCGACACTTTCCTTCATTTCCCAGTCTGTTTGTCAATCTCCAACCCATTTTTCAGGGCTCCATGCGTCACTTCTGTGCTGTTGACCTCCTCTCTCTCTCCCTCCATCCTCGGTTCTCCATAAGCCTATCTCACCCTACATCACCACCTTTTTCAGACCCTGCGTCTCTTACTGACCCTGAGCATTTCTGTCCTGGTTGGCTGGCTGGACACTCTGCATGTTATCTCCAATTTGAAACTTAAATCCAGGCCAGGCAGTCCTAGTGGAATCCAGCCTGGCCTCCCAGTCCTTCGGGCCTAGCTACGGGGGAGAAAGTGATACGCACAAAAACCTTTGGCATCTGAAGCCACCAGCTACCGCTATCAGGACAGGTCGACATGTCAGCACTATCCCAGAAGGTTAATGTGAACACATGGATTCTGTATGTTGTCAAAAGGGTGGATAGATTGCAGTGTTTTCATGCTTGTGGGGTGAAGGTATGAACAGATGTTTGAGTGCCCTTTATTACTAAACAGGTCTTCTAGTGTTCTTGACCGTGAACTGACATTGATTTGCAGCTTATTTAAGTGATATTTGCTAAATCTCCATTTGTGTAAACATATTAGTATCTGACACTTACGCCAAATGACAACTTGACAAATCTGATCCAATAGTAACTAAAGTTTTCTATGTTCCGTTAGTGTTAAAGTCAGGGAACATATCCCTCCCGGCGCGTGATTACTAATTTATTTTGTTTCCACAAGAAAAGCTCCACGGATAAAATGTTAATAGGAGCAAGCATCGTAGCTCATGGTGTCAAAAATGTTTTAAATCTCTTATAGGGCTAACCTCTTGCCCCCAATAGAACAAAGCACAAGTCTCTTGCAGGGCATACCTCCAGCCCCTTAGCACTAATGTGATTTGATGCACACCCAAAAGAGCTGGCTGGGCAACTCGACGGGTCTTGCCGGTTAATTGGGATTCATTGTGCTCACCGTTATGCTCGTTCAGCCTGGACAAACATTCACACACACAGCACTCGAACCAAATGGTAGACTCGGACCGCTGTCAACTCAACCCTTTAATTTCCTCACCCGCCTCAGGTGACAAATACCTCTGAATTAATTGGCCGTGTTAAGCCTTGGGTCTTGATGTGTTGGTCCCCATTGGTTCTCCCCGGCACAGTGCCCTCAAGTGCGAGTCGGAGTGAAAACTCCCTGTGGTTTAAAAACAAACTGTAGATTTCTTGATGGGAGAAAAGTGCCCTTCGGAAGAGGCCATCCATCCTTAAAGAACACCCATTCAGGAGGTTGTGCTCGCATTATGTGTCCCATGATGTTTTTAAAGGATGGATGGCGTCTGGTCACTAAGATATGGAAATGTTGTTTTGAGTGGACATTTTGTTTTGGCTGTTGACAGGATGACTGCCGATTTCCTGACTGTTTGGTTATGTTTTTGAGAAACAAATATATCTTTGTGGAAAGGGAGCGAATGAATGCAGAGTTTGGTTTGGTTGCCGATTTCCGGTGTTTGGTTATGTTTTGGAGAAACAAATATATCTTTGTGGAAAGGGAGCAAATGAATGCAGAGGTCGGTCCACTCCAGGTACAACTGCTCTGCTCTCTACCTGACTGTTCCCTCAGGAAGCACCATGTCTCCTTGAAGTTGTTCCATCCAGTAAACCTGATATTTACACTGCATTGATTCGCTGCGCTTAGGCGGGATTGTGTTGAAAAAAATTGTAGTTCAAAAAGGGCCTTGTTGTAATACCTGAATTTGTTTGGGGACAGCCATGAACCCGCTTGGAATGTGTGGCTTTTACAGGGCTTGGAGTTGTCAGTGCACACAGCGACTGGCGCTGGGGAAAATAGCCAGGTCAGGGGTCAGGAGGTTTGGACCTGGGTCAGAATGGTTGATGAGAGGGTTCAGTCTAGTGTCAGAGGTTTGATGAGGTGGGGAGGCAGAGGTTCAGTCAGAGGGGCCTCTTGAAGATTTGTGGAAGGGTGGATGGTTTGATGTGGGGATTGAGGGTTTTAGGGACAGAGTCGGAGGGCACGAGTGAATGTTGGATGTGGGTCGAGGGAAAATAGGGGATCGGCAGGCTGTTTTATTTTGGGGTAATGCAGAGCGCCAATGACAGGGTTGGTGGGCACTTTGGGCTTTTGGATGTGGTAGGAAGGCAGAGAAGCGTGCGCTTCCAAACAATTAAAGGGTTTGGCTACTGCAAATAGGTCTTCCCTATTCTCACCACTCTAAATGGCTGACACAAAGCTTTTTCTCTGGGCTTATTTACCCAGAATACCTGTCCTGGGGAGGACAACCTGATTTTGCACTAACACTAACAGATTTTTTAGAATACATAAAATACAAAAGAAAACAAACATATGATTTGACAATGGTTACAAGATACAAAATAAAGTTTAAGATGCAGTTGTCACAGCGCCACCTGATGCCGTGCCCTCTCCAGGTCGCGTAGTACCCCGGCGTTCGATGTCGCCGGCCTTTTAGTCACCATCGTACTCGTCTGTCCTGTTTTCCCATGTCCTGTGAACCCTTCCTGATTACCCGCCAGCTGCATCCAATGTAGTTGGCTACTTAATCCCCTGTGTATCTTGTCTCTGTGTCCAGGATTGTTTCCTGTCGTGTGTAATATGGTCGTAGTTGTTACACCACCGAACCTTACTGAAGCGTCTGCGTACGCTGCTCTAGCTGACACCGCCTAAATAAAGGGATTGATCAGCTAACCTCCTGCACATTGGTCCTCTTAATGACCACACCTTACAGCAGTACTCACCACCACCACCAGCTAACCACCACAAATTGGGCAAGAAAATGTAAAGGCAGTTTGACAAACTTTGGTGTATCAATTTCAAATCCAATCCTGTGTTATAATTAAGTGTTTTAACTAAATAAGTGATGTGAGATATACTGGAAGTGTCTGAAATGTACAAAAAAAGGGAGTGCTTCTCGCCTTACAAAGCCACATTTTAAAGCTATTCCCACATAAAGAGCTGTGCAAAGGAAGTGTTCTGCACTTTCAGAATAAATACTCCTCTATATTGTTCTTCTGTCTCCATAAAGTAACATGTTTTGCAAACAAAAATATGTAAGAATTGGTCACACAGTGTGACACAGGATGACATTTTTGCAACAGGGATTGGTTGGAGGGTAGTCAGTAACAGGGCAGGTTACTTTGGGGATACGCCAAATGTATTTTGTCAAGGCAACAGGTAGTAATTTCCTTTGACCAACCTTTGCGTTAACAGCATTAAAACGGCGTGGAAATGATTGAAATGGGGAATGCTTCCCTTGAACAGTTTTTAAAGGCTTTTTCTCCAACTCTTACTGCACGCCCTCAAGTCCTCTTTAATGAAAAATGAAGGTGTTGAGTGATTCCTGGAATGATTACTGAGCAGGAGGTTGTGAAGTTGGAGTACAGCAAAGCGTGCCGAAGACTGGTTGGAGAGAAGGTGTGGCCTTGTTTGAATGAGCCTAAAATAACTACAGCCAATCAAAGGCCATCATTAGCTTTGAGTCGCTGCCAGATTCTTTGATGTTGCAACCAGGCATGGATGTGGCTTCCATTCCTCCCTGTTGGCCTTTCGCATAAATACGTGATGTAAAATACACACACCTTGAGCATGAAAACTGCCATTCTTTCCTGATGCCTGGGTTGATGGGAGCATAGACGTGGGTTTATGTACATCATTATAACTGGTGACAACAAAACTCAACAAGCTGGTAAAGCCTGACTGCGTGTAGAGCATAGGCTGTGATCGGAGCGGCTTCAGAAGGCCATAGAATTTCCCAACCTGAGACGGCCATCGATCAGCCTGTGCGAATGCAACATCCAACTGTGGCACGCGTGCGTGTGTGAATGGAGTGGCTCCGCGCTTGCACTCTAACTGATATACGTCCGAAGCGCTAGATCAGCCAGCCCCCCCGTAATCTCCATATGGGGCACTTGGCGGCGCATAACAACGGCTGGTGCGGTCAGAACTTTCCAACGTAACAACAGGATAAGCAACTCTGTGCCATTGATTACTTATAGTCTCCTGACGCCTGCTCTGGCAGCAGGACAAAGCCACTATTTATTAATTGAAGGGCCAGAGGGTTGTTGTTCAGTGTCTGGGGAATCAGCGTTTGGGGCTGAGATAACTCATAGCCTGTTTCATCAAAGATCGGGTCCTAGGTACGTTTAAGAGCATCTCATAAAATGCTGCATTTCGCGCAGCTACTAATAGCCTTTTCTATAGATTTCCTGTCATTTTGCAGAAGGCCGCATTGGAATACACAAGCAGGTAGCGGTCAGCCCTGTGGCTTGTTAAAATAATGTAATTATTCACACATTTAAGTACGTCATTAAAAGATAATGTCTTCCATGTAATTGTGAGACAGCTGTATTAACACAGTAGAGTTTCTTACCCAGAGCCGATGGACCAGAAAAACACATTAAGCCCTATGTAAAGATTTGTTTTCTCCTCTTTTTACATATTTTGTCTTATTACATTTTATTTCAAATGACTGTATCACCATGATTGTAATGAGAATGTATTTTAGTCAGGAGTGACAGATACTACAAATGCATGTCACTATAATATGATAGAATTCATCATAAAAAAATAAGTAAACTGAATTAGGATGGTAATATAATGTAAAGTATTGTAAATTAATAGTGCCATTCCTTCTCTTCAAGATCCCTGCATTAACAGTAATGTTCCCGACAGCCACACACCAAAGGTGCATGGTAAGAAATCAGTTCACCACACATGAATGAAACACAGCTCTGTATCCTCAAAGCAAACACAGATAAGTAAGAAGCTGAGGTTTCTCCACTTCAAATAAACTTGAGTGTTGCTGTGCTTGGCATTTGATCTAAGAGTGTTTGCGGGAGTTGTACACACACACGCCCCCTGGTATTTTCACCGCCCATCCCCTGGTCGGCGCTTTGAAGAGAGACTGTTCCTGACCCAAGGCAACCACTCCATATAAAAAGCAACAAACAAAAGTTTAAAGCAAATATGTTTGTGTTGAATTAGCTGGGGCGTGGTGTTGAAGGACAGAACAAAAAAAGGAAGCGCAAGCAATTAAAAGGACAACTAAAAGAGAAAGTAGGAGAGAAAGGTAGAATGTCCAACTTTAGAGGAGAGACTTGCCCCAAGGCCTTTTGTGGGAACCCAGACCGATTTTCCCTGGCTCACAAGGGGGCAGCATGCAAGGTTAAACAACCATGCCACTTATCCCAACCATAACCCTCTGTTTACACTTGTTCCACCATCAGAACATACACATATATATATATATATATACACACACACAGTATATTATCTAGGCCATTCAGCTGCTGTCACATAACCTGCCCGCTGCACTGTAATGCTGTAAATTCTTGTCACGCAGAGGCTCAAATGCCTACATTGGGACTGGCGACATCTTCACAATGCCCTGTCTACCGGCTTATAGCCGCCTGTCCTGTCGGTCGCCCGGAACAACGTCACTATCAACGAAACAAACATATTGGTATGCACATCTAAATATGCTCAATGGGGTGGCTGTCTGTTGCTTCACCACTGGATGTGGGACAGAGGCACAGCCCTGTAGGTTGCTTATAGTTTGAGTCGGCATCGGTGCCATGCAAGTGAGGGTCGTTTTTGGAAGCAGTTAAGCCATAAGTTCTGATTGAAACGCAGCAGTTTCTTGGACCGGAGATGAAATAGCTTATCTACTGTTCTTATAGCAGAGGTAGGCTAAAGTGCTAATTTGTAATGCAGAATGCTGAAGGACATGCCCTCCATGAGGGAAAACATTAGTAGGCTGCCCTTGGCACATTCAACAACCCAGATCTAACACGATTTATTTTCCAAAACAGCCCTTCAATGGCAGACGCTTTTGCTGCTTAAAAAAAAGGTTGAGAAAGATGCCAACTGCTAACAGTTCCCCACAATTGGAATCAGCTGGTAGTGTAGCTAGCTAATATAATGACAACCTGTCGATTGTTGACAATGACGTAAACATAAATTGGTATGGTTGTCATGCATATTTTTACCTCAAAGTGTCCATACAAGTAATTATGTAATTGCAGGTTCATTTTGCTAGGAGTTTTACCTGTTTTCCCCACAAAATTGTTTCCCCACGTTTTTTTTTGGATGGATATCCATGAACCTGTTTCTTGCATATATTAATTGTAAACATAAATCAATCAAGAATAAGACCTCTGAAACCAATTACCAAAAGTTATAAACGCCCACCAGAAAAGACACTGGCAGATATGGTAACAACAGCGGAGAAAGAAGAGGAGGCTTTGTTGGCCTTGGAGATTATAGGGGCCTTGTCATCTAAACATTCCTGCGCTATTTCCACATGTGAAAACCATAAGAAGGAAAGAGACAGAAACATGTTACCACACACATCTCTCTACCGCAAGGAAGAGAGACAAAAGTGCTGAAAGACAGGCGATGAAAAATGGCTTGTTTCTACTCTCAGCAGTTCTCCCTGTGTGGCTCAGTTTGTAGGGACACAGAACTTAAAATGTGGTGGTTGTTAGTTCACTTCACACATGGGGCCACCACCAAAACCCATATGACAATATGAGAATGTATGCACTCACAAAAGTAATCTGGTAAACTAATTAAAAAATCTGTATACAAGTGCTCCTTAAACTTAAAAAGGATAGTTTAATCTTAAAGTAAAAATGGTATCAGTTGTCTCTCGACTATTATATGCAGACCATAGAGCTGTGTTGTAGCCAAACCTCTAAAAGATGAATATAGGGCCTACTGCTACTGTTCTATACATGTTGACACACTCTGACCTAGATGCCTGCAAGCCAAAACCTTTATAATTAGCCTCAAACTTGTGCTCAACCTGGATTCACATCAACATCTTATTTCTTCTTAATAGATTATATATCAGATCTCAGCATCATATTTTACCTTCTCCTTGCTTACTAAGAGCTAATCTGTGACAGACTCCCACCCTGCCTCAAGTTTTCTCTCCAGCTCAGAGCTTGGGCTTCAGAAACTACATTTCTCTCTGTTGAGCGCACTGCCAAGAAAATTAGCAAAATGATTAATTCATTTCTTAAGGCAGAAAGTTTGCCTGGTAAGCAGCTGTTTGGACCTGAAATAGAACATCTTTTAGGATTCTAGTGATTTATTCAGGATTATTGCTGAGTTAGTACAAAGATGCTTGGCTGCAAGATCATAAAGTGTGTTTGTTTTAATTACCCCCCTCCCCCCACCCACACGTACTTCACTCAACCTCCACAATCCCACACTATATCTTCCTTGATTTGAAGTAGCAATTACTAGATCACGTCCTTCAATAAAACACATAAGTAACCATACAACAGTAAACATGTCAACTCACAAAAATGATGCACCTTGCCTTAGCTAATTGAGATACACATCATGTGACAAATACATTTTAGTCAATTGCTGTAGCGCACCCCTTGGGCTGGGCAGTGTAAACCGTACATGCCAGATCATTATTGCAAGATGTGTCATTCACCCAAGTTTAGTAAAAATTGCTCCAATTGTGTAATATAGTACAACATTTCCCCCGACTATTAGACATAGCATAAAATAGCCTGACAAAACAACCACTTGAAAATCACCTCCCTGAGGAAAGTATTTGTCATATTTTGCTTTTAGTGAAGGAATGGCTCCAAAAACCCAGCCATAGAACTTGCCAAAAAACATTAAATTGTATTCAGACATACAATCATGTGAAACAATTAGGACACCATATGAAATCATTTGTTATTTTTTAATATTTGATCTTCTTTCAAACAAAATCTATAGATAAAGGTGAAACCATGAAAGAATGTATTTAACAAAAGATTTACAAATCGTTCTTGCATGCACAGCCCGTTTTAAATCACCCCACAGAATCTCAATAGGATTGGCTGAGGAATGGCTCAAAAAGAAACGTTACAGAATGGCCAAGTCAAAGCCCGAATCTTAATCCTAGTGAGATGCTGTGGGGTGATTTAAAACGGGATGTGCATGCAAGAAACCCCTCAAACATCACACGGCTGAAACAATTCTGCTTGGGGGAGTGGGAAAAGCTTTCTCCTATTCGATGTCAGAGACTGGTAGACAGTTATAGGAAATGTTTTATTGGGGTTATTTTAGCCAAGGGGGACGATACCAGCTATTAGGGCATGAGCTGTCCAAACATTGTCCTCAGTAGGAAATGGCTTGTTTGTAAATATTTTGTTAAACTATATCATGGTAAAAATGTCATTGTTTTTGGTTAAATTACATCACCTTTACCACCCAAACGTTTTCACATGACTATAGCTCTGCGGAAGAATATAAAAAGGTAATAAAAATATGAAATTGCTGTAACATTGAAAGTTCCCACAAGCACCATGGGTTCCATCATTGTGAAATGGAAGGGGTTTGTAAACAAGACTTTTGTTAGTGCCAGCTGTCCATCCAAATGTAACCAGACAAAAAGGGCCAAGGAAAACCATATCTGCAACATTATGTCAATCAGTTAGAGTGGTAAGATGGAATTTAATGCTAAAAGATATAAGACATGACGCGTGAAGGCCTCTGAGAGCAAGAGGAAAAGATGATCTTGTCTGATGAAACCAAAATCAAACTATTAGCCCAGAATACCAAGAGCTACGTCAGTTATAAACACGGTACCAGGGAAGGATGAATGAAGCGAAGTACAGAGAGATCCATGAAGAAAATCCTGTCCTGAGAACATAGGATCTCAGGCCATAGCGAAGATTAATTTGTCAAAACAACCTAGACCCAAAGAACACAGCCAAGACAACAGTGTGGCTTGGGGACAAGTCTGTGAACATCCTTGTTTGGCCCAGCCAAAGCTCAAATTTGAACTTAAGACAATGTACAAGGAAAGATTGGAAAAAACAAATCCAAGTGTGCAAACTACTAGAGGCCTACCAATAAAGACTGGAAGTTGTGTGCGCAGCCAAAGGGTGCAACAGATATATCAGTGTTTTGTTAATTGGCGCTAATTAAAAAATGAAAATAATGAAACCATTTATTCATTAAATCTACAACATTGAAATATACAGAAATTTTAATTCGGAATACTTTCCAAGGGGACTGCATTCTCAATAATTTCATTATGTATAGATCTCCATACCGCATTTGATGCCTAAGCATTTCTCTGATAATCTAAACCGTTACACAGCCTATTTTCTATCGGTGAGATCGTTTGGAGGTGTCTCTGTCAGAATACTGTTATTCAGCCGCCTCACAGAACATGACTCCGTTCAAAGAGTGTACAGAAAACCACGTGCGTTCTGATCAGGAGCATGCCACAGGAATGACAATTACGAATACGTTACAAGACACATTTTCTTTAATATATGTCCATTTTGATGATCAAAGTGTTGACAATCAGCTTTGTTAAACCATCCTTTCCCACACTTTTCATTTACCTACATTTATTTCTGTTGCTAAACTTGGTTTAACAATTTCATGGAAATCAATGTAATTTAAAGGTTAATCTACCGGCGTTTCAAACTTTCAAGGTTTCACATGATTTCTCTGCAAATCGTGGAATAACTTGAACTACAACATAGTAAATTAAACCTGTCATTGTACAAGCACACACTCACCTGTACCAGGTGTCTCCGGTACCCACTTCTGTGGACCGATTTGTCGCACCTGGAAAGCAGTCTTCACCTCATGACAACTGTAAGCGTCAACAACGGTTACTTTCACCAGTAAAAACAGCGCAGAAAAAATCCACCAGACGTTTACGCGTGGGCATATTCCTCGGAACATTGCCGCATCTCAGTACAGGTATCGGTTGGTTTGTGTAATTTCGCGCGTAGTTAAAAATGTATGAGACCATTAAAAAGTATTAGTTGATGCAATTAAACGTCCATGATTCGAAGTTTGCGTCGGGATCTCACATTATTGGTTTTAGTGCGTTTCCACGTTGAGCTAATAGGACGTTGTCTTGAAGAGGGGAGACGGTGCTGTGGACTATGGTTTGTAGATGTCCCACACAACAGGCGCTGTTCTGCTGCGTGCGTGCTTCTCTCCCCCAAGCCATGCGCGTTTTCACTCTCCCCTTCTAACGTGCCCCCGCCCTTTCTGGTCAAATAATGGGTTGGGTGTTACATAAATCTAAGGTTTTGTGTAATTATGCTTAATAGCATCATGGTTTCGAAACGTGTTTTTTCAAAGAGGGTCTACAGTTAATTTAAAACGTGATTTATTTGGGTAACAATTAAACGGGCAAATCTATAGCTGAAGAAATGTCCCAAAACACAACAAAGTTATCATGTTAACAACACAATATGTTGCATTAATATGATGTAGAAACAATTTACATGTGTATTTGTGAGATTGGGGGGGGGGGGGGAAAAATT
>JACXGK010015228.1:0-10663 GCA_016801125.1 Novumbra hubbsi | reverse complement strand
GTCATATACCCTCCAAAGTGTATAGTTCATATACAGGTCATATACCCTCCAAAGTGTATAGTTCATATACAGGTCATATACCCTCCAAAGTGTATAGTTCATATACAGGTCATATACCCTCCAAAGTGTATAGTTCATATACAGGTCATATACCCTCCAAAGTGTATAGTTCATATACAGGTCATATACCCTCCAAAGTATATGGATGCTTTGCCAACAATACACCGTAGTAAAAAGCGAAACACATTTTAAACATTTTGTCAAATTTATTGCAAATAATAAACTGACACTTCAAATCAAGTTCAGATACATCCTTTGATCATCCTTGAGATTTCTCTGTTACTTCATAAGTGCACTTGTAGAAACGTTGAAGACATGTGGCTTTAGTATGCCCATGACCTCAGACTGGGGCGAAGATTCATCTTTCAGCAGAACAACAACACAACGCACACAGCCAAGACAATGCTGTAGTGAATTTGGGACAAGCCTGTGAATGTCCTTAAGTGAAACAGCCAAACCCTGAACCCCATTAAACATTTGTGGGGAGACCTGAAAATTACAGGACACCGATGTGCTTCATCCACATGTTTTCACAGTCATTACGGGGTATTGTGCAAAGATTGTTGGCAATAGTTTTTTTAAGTAGTAAAAGTGTATAACACGTCAACATGTAGAGCAAGTAAAGGTGCTGAGCACTTTCTGAAGGTACTGTATATATTGGTTCTCTGTACGCTTAAGTGTATCTTTCTCTCTTTCTCTCTCTGACGTATGATACATTCCATTAGCATGAGCAAGTATGTATCCCGTTTCTGAATGATTTCTGACATGACACTGTGTCTAATCTGAAATATATTCTGCCATGATTGCTCACCAAGGAAAGGGCTATGAAGTAATGCTGTTAGACCATCTTTCATTCACATGCTACTGACAGGATGTAGTAATGACAGCATTTGTGTGTGTATGTATGTGCGTGTGTGTGTGCATGTGCATGTGTGTGTGTGTGCGTGTGCATGCGTGTTACCAATGTGTTGTAGTACTTTCCACATGAAGGGCAGTAGGGAGAGCATGGCTAGGTGCCATGATGACCAGGGGAAACATGACTACTGAGTGTCACTTCAAACAACCTGCCACACGGCTAAGGTGACCACATTGAGAAGAGTCAGCATTAGTGAGGGAGAGAGAGAATAAAAGCAGAAATGTTATTAAGTCACAGAGGGAAAATTATCATGTACTTCATAATGATTCAAGAGGGTTCTTTAGTAATTCATACATCAGTTTACCTGAGGGTGACATTCGGGGTGACATCTTAAAATCCCTGATGAACCTAATCATCAGTCATTGGTCAAACAGATGTTGTCTCATATTTGTCAGCCTATAAACTGTCCTGCCCCACAGTCTGCCATGACAACCAGACTCAACTCATTCTCCCCTGGTCAGACTATAGATGTATAAAACAATGTTAAGGAGGTTTTGCAATCTCAAGAAGTGTTTTGTGAACCCGGGATCAGATCCACTTGAAACTGACTAACTTGTTTCTGCTGCTGAACAACAACACATTAGGACCACCTCCACAACAGGGTTCTCTGTTCAGTACTGTAAAAGTAACAGTCTGGAAACATCCGATGGGTAAATCACAGGGCAACTCAGCCATTTGGTCCAATCCAGCATAGGTATCATATTTAACACACCAAGCAGGGTAGGATCCTAGGCTGAAGAGACATAGCCAATGGACGGTCCAAAATGGGTCTGTGTGTGTGTGTGAATGCGTCCGGTGTGTCCTAAGTATTTTCAGGAGGTGTGGTCCTGGTGAGCGTCCAGCAGTTAGAGATCAAAGGATTAGAAGGAGCGGTTGTCACTATGACAGCTGCAGCAGTTTGGATTTTCACTGGATACTGGAAGAGCAGAAACAGAAAGACAGAGAGAGAACAACAGACAGAAAGATAGACAGACAAAAGGACAGACAGATGAGATAAAACATTGAGTGACTGCGAGACAGAGAAATAAAGAGAGAAAAATAAAAATGTCATAGATTTCCAGACACATAATCTCACAGACGGTATTATTCTGTAGAATTTTACTAATCCCCTATTAACATTGGATACCTCTGACAGCACTCACCCCTCTCCAAGTTTTCCACTCAGTCCCACAAACTGGAAACATAAACCTCACTGATCAATACCACTAAAACCTCTCTCCTTTTCTCTTTTACTTACTCTAAATACAGTTAAACATTTTAAAATATTGAACAGTTGAATTAGGTAAACAGAACTAAAGTAATGAAGTCCTGCCAGCCCAGTGCACAGTGTCCTTCCTGCACCACCATGGAGTCCTCCAGACATCCTGAGTCTCCTTTACGCTCCTCTCCCATCCTCAGGCTGTCACTACGTTGTTGGGGAGGAATCAGTGCAGGTGGAGGATCCTCAGGCTGTCACTACGTTGTTGGGGAGGAATCAGTGCAGGTGGAGGATCCTCAGGCTGTTGTTGGGGAGGAATCAGTGCAGGTGGAGGATCCTCAGGCTGTCACTACGTTGTTGGGGAGGAATCAGTGCAGGTGGAGGATCCTCAGGCTGTCACTACGTTGTTGGGGAGGAATCAGTGCAGGTGGAGGATCGTCAGGCTGTTGTTGGGGAGGAATCAGTGCAGGTGGAGGATCCTCAGGCTCTAACCTGGACCTGGTGGGGAAGTTTCTTCAGGGCTGTCTGGGTCATTGTGTCAACATCTAAAGGCCAGCAACATACTTAGAAACACCACAGACAAAATAGAACCGTCTAGCCAAGGACTTCACTATAGCAACAAATACATAAATGCTAACATTTGTATGTGTCTGCCTATCTAGTTATCAAGCTAGCAATCATTCCATCAATCAATTCCTTCATAACTGTAGTTTTCAACATAATTTATAGTGGCATTTCCAGCTGTGTTGCTGTAGAATTAGAATATGTGACCAATTGGAAAAGTGATTAAAAGGCTAAAGGTCAATGAAGTGTTGCACTAAACTGCAGAGAATGTAGTATCAGTTACCCGGACATACACACACAGCTACTCCCCTGGGAGAGACAAGGACACCAGCAGCGACCTGAGACAACACGCACACACTCACACACTCACATGCACCCCAAACACACGCGCACACACACACACTCACATGCACACCACACACACATGCACACCACACACACATGCACACACACACTCACATACACACACACACTCACATGCACGCACACACACACTCACATGCACACACACACTCACATGCACACACACACTCACATGCACACCATACACACAGCTACTCCCCTGGGAGAGGCAAGGACACCAGCAGCAACATGAGACAACACGCACACACACACACGCACACTCACACGCACACACACACTCACATGCACACCACACACACATGCACGGAATATTGCTTGGCTAATCCAAATGCTCACAATTTGAAAAATAAATCACATGTAGAGATGAATACCCTAAATCTGATGTTTGATTGATAATTTTCAAGCTGTTGCACAGAACGTAGCTCGTAGCACATGTGCTTAAAGCCATATATAAATCAAATGCCAACATGTGGAAAGAAAAACTGGTGTGAAAATGTGTACAGTGTGAAAAGACAATGATGTCTACTCTAATCCTGACTGAATTTACAGGCCTTAGTAAGAACCTAGAGATAACCAGCTGCCTGGTTACACACACCCCTGAATGGGTTCTATACTCAGGCCACACACAAACACACAGGAATGGGTTCTAAACACAGGCCACACACACACACAGGAAAGGGTTCTAAACACAGGCCACTCACACACACACACACACACACACACAGGAATGGGTTCTAAACACAGTCCACTCACACACACACACACAGGAATGGGTTCTAAACACAGGACACACACACACAGTAATGGGATCTGAACACAGCCCAGACACCCACACACACAGGAATGGGTTCTAAACACAGGCCAGATACACTCAGGAATGGGTTCTAAACACAGGCCAGATACACACAGGAATGGGTTCTAAACTGTCCATGAGAAGAATCAGGGAAACATGTACAGTCAAGCACCATAAGTTCTTTCCACATTTTGTTAAATTACAAACTGACCAAAACAATAATTGATTCCTGTCGATCTAAACATAATTATTTGTAATGACCCTGCAGACCCTATTAATTCCTGTTAGGTTAACGTATGGGCTTTGGCTGGGCCACTCAAGTACATTTATTAACGTCCCGAAACATACAATGTCCAGGATGTGTTCTTAGTGTCATTGTCCTGTCCTGGTTTTTGCATTCACTGTGGTACTTTTGGTAGACAGGTGTGTGACAGGTGTGTTACGGGTGTGTGACAGGTGTGTGACAGGGGTGTGACAGGTGTGTTACAGGTGTGTTTGGTATGCCTCACCAAATAATGGCCAATTGATCAATTGAGTTTGCCAAAGGTGGGCACCAGACAAGCTGGAAACCGGATGTAACATTGTTATTTTAATACAGAAATTTGACAGCAACAGCAACTTGAATAAGATTAGCCAAACAGAAAAATCAATTTCCACCCTCAGTCATCCTCCACCAAACCATATTCACCCTCATTCTGCCCTCACCAAACCATATTCACCCTCATTCTGCACTCACCAAACCATATTCACCCTCATTCTGCCCTCACCAAACCATATTCACCCTCATTCTGTCCTCACCAAACAATATTCACCCTCATTCTGCCCTTACCAAACCATATTCACCCTCCTTCTGCCCTCACCAAACCATATGCCCCATAATTCTGTCCTCAACAAACCTTATTCCCCCTAATTCTGTCCTCACCACACCATATTCACCATCATTCTGCCCTCACCAAACCATATTCACCCTCATTCTGCCCTCACCAAACCATATTCACCCTCATTCTGCCCTCACCAAACCATATTCACCCTCATTCTCCCCTCACCAAACCATATCCATCCTTGGAGACAGTAAGTGACTTTGTGACCTGCCCATGACCCCAGAGATCCTCCAGTCTCTGATTTGGACCAGAAGCACTAAAACAACTCTCCGCTTGTGGAAATCAGAAGACAAATATGACCCCTTTGTAAAAGTAACTGGAGAAGAAAGAAAAAGCGATGTAAAGAAATGAACAGAAAGGAAAGGAAATGAAATGAAAGAAGAGAAGGAACACAGAACAAGAGAAGACAGGAAAGGAGAGGAGAGGGTCTATGTGGAACTAAAGCCGTTTCAGAATAACACACGTTCTGCTACTGGAGTCCATCTGTGGAACATTAACAGTCAGTGCACTTGGTGACGGACCAGACCACCCTGCCTTCTCCATGCATCAAATAACAACGATAAAGAGGGTAATATTAACATTATAAACAACTATAAAAATGTCACAGCCTTTTTCATATTTTCCCAGAATGACACTAATACTGGAGGGCATTGTACACACACATACACGTACACACGTACACATTAACAGCCAAGGTTTGGATGAGCAACTGCACACAAGTGTTTTTCAAGATTTGCATTTCTATGCAAACAAACGATGATGGAAAAACCATTCGTGAACAACACAAAAGACGATACATTGACACATCTGCTACTAGTGCATTCTAAAGAGGGGTCTGTGGATTGATGTGACAGGGAGTGTGGATGGACGTTACAGGGAGGAGAGACCCTCCACCACACAAAGTAAAGGGATCACACAGCAACCCTAACTGCCCGTTCAAATGGTAATAACAGATTTTCCATAACCCTGCTACCTTAAGGTTATCGGATAGTGAAATGAGTCAGTCAGCAGCCCGGTAGAGAGAAAGAGTCAGTAAAGCCCCGTCTGCACCAGGACAGAGGCCTCCGACCAGTAAGGGGAACGTCGTGTCTGAAAGTCTACGGTGACAACACAACTATTACTCCAAGCAGTCAAAATTAGCGTAGTGGTGAAAAAGTTGAACTTGGTTCTGTAGAGTTGCATTGCCTTTTTGAGCACTTGAACTGTTCACCCTTGAAGCCTAGCTTCAGACATGAGGATAGAGCGGAGAAAACGTGTGATCATTATTATCCTAATAGTCCTAGGCTGTTATGGAATGGACCTTGATGGGCACGGATGCACTGATTCCCAGCTACATCACTGGACCAACATCACGACACTTACCAGGTCGGCACCCTCCATCATATTTGGGATTCCCACACTTTGAAAAGTGTACTGGGTTTTTTCTAGTGTTGTGATGGCGTCACAGGCTGTGAGGTGCTGTTCCAGATCTGATTGGTTAGGATTGAGTCGTATTCGAAGACGGTCCTGGTGGGATCTGGGCCAGCCTCTGTCACTCTTCTGACACATACCACCAACAGAGTGAAGTTCTTGACGAAAGCCTTCAAATTGTCCCCTTTATCCCAAAGTGGGTTGTTAGTCTCTGCGGACTCAGCATTTATGGATTTCTTGTGAAAAATCTGACTGATTGCCTTCATGTTTTGGGGAATTATTTTACCCCTTGCTTTCTGGTTTAAACCGAGAGAGGAGAGTCTTGATACCCTGACAGAAAGTGTAAATCCCTCAGGAATGCCAGTGCAGCACTGTGGCCTTCCATCCAGAACACATAGTTACGGGTGGGAGCAAGGTGCCCTTGCCTGCTGGGAAGTCTTCTCAATGCCTTTCTGTCTGACAGAGGTTTCCATGTCCAGGTCATGTGAAAACAGGGATTCCCCTGTTCCTTTCCCATTCTAAACCAGGTTGAATGCATTCAAGTTATCGTGAGATGGCAGGGTAATGGTTCATGTGTGTAGCTGACTGACAGTGAAATAGTTCATGTTAATGTACTCTGAGTGATTGACAAGTTCATGGAACTTGCATGATTCAATGTATTTATTTGAGGAGCTCCAGTCCTTTCTGTATTACACAATGTTAGATACTTTTTATGTAATACACACACACCCACATACACCCCCCTCCCCTCTTTCTCACAAATGTCTCCCCATGCTGAACAAAGGCTGTGTGATTGAGATAATGACGCATAATTTGTGTGTTTCCAAAACCAGCAGGTATTATTCTGCCAAAAAGGGTTTGTCTGCCAGGAACAAAGCAGTCACAGAGAGTGTTTTTAATTGGCCATGGTGGATTGGGTGATGAATGTGATTGTCAAAACAGGGTCATGTCAAAAAGCAATCCAACAATTTATGAGAACTGAAAAAGAGCAAACAGACACACACTTAACAAAACCATTGAACAAAACCATGAATTTGAAATAAACTATATTACCGGTATTACAACAGTTTTGTACTTTTTGCATTCATTTGTTCTAAGCCAAACCACTATTCAGTATTTGTGTTTGCCTTAAAAGCTTTTGCTTTATTTTCCAAATATAGTCTATTTTAACAACATATATCTTATTCATTGCCACAGTGCCCAAGCTACAGGGCAGAAATCACAAGGCATTTAGAATAAAAAAAGATATACACACTGTAGTGCTACCTATATATGGCATCAGGTAGGCCAAATGTCATTCCATAAAGATTTTGTCTGTAACTGCTTCTATGTTACAGAGACACATTTCCTTCACTACATACCTAGCTATGAACTTCAGCTCACCCTGACGGATTAAAATACAGCCATACTTGTTTGGATAATATAGGACCCAGATCCTCTGTTACTTTTGGAGGTGTTCAGAGAGATTCGAGGTTGTGTTATTAGCAGTGGAGAGGACACAGTAAACATTAAACAGTCACATTATTTTAATTATGTCTTTCTTCCAAATCACAATAACAATGTACTTCCACCCTCAAAAGGTGATTATTATTTAAATGCCAGGGTCTACCATTTAACATCTCCGTCCTAAGCATTTGTGCTTGCGTAAACAAGACCTTGGGGAACGATTAAGGCAGTTACTCGTCTTAAATATGCGTGCACATGTACTAGATCGATTGTGTAAGGAAAGCAACTATAACTTATGTAATGCAGAAACAAGAAGATTTTCAGTAACAATTTTTAAAACCATACCACAAAACGATTATTTAAACCATACCATACCAAAAAATAATGACATTACTGTAACTGTGTTTGGCTCAATAGGCTAACGACACAACGGTATGCAACGGTTGGCCCACAGGAATTCACAACACATTGATCCCACTGACGTCTGAACACAGCCTCACTTTGCCTATTTGCGCTCAAACTACACAAGGCAGTTACAGTTAAATGAACAGACATATAGACATAATTCATTAACTTAATTTGCCCCTGATATAAGATTGACATTTGCAAGTTAAAGTACATAGGAACAGCTCCTACGTGTAAAATTTGGAAGATGCAGTCTGTGATATTCACTGACATTGAATCCTGTAAACAAGGATAAATACTAACCCTTCCTGCCCTCAGTGGAGGTAACATGAGTTAGGAGCACCTTGCCAGAATCAGCGTGGTATGCAACCTGCCCCAACCCTCGGTAAATGAAGACATCCCTCAGAGGTTCTAGTCCTCCCCACCACAAACATACACCCCCCTTCCACTACTGTGTTTAGGCCATCCGCTGCATCCAGCATGTCCCAACACACCTTCTGTATGGTGGAGAGAGGCTGGGCATCAGTAAATCACCTGTACAGACCACAGGTAGTTATTAGCTTCTCACAGCGAACAACTGTTTCTGGCTCACACATACCAGCAGCCAAGGACCCACATACAGTACATCCAGACCCATCCCTCTCGGCTGCTATCAAAATGACTCTACACACACACACACACACCCCCACACACCCACACACCCACACACCCACACACCCACACACACACACATCTTTGTCTCTGTAACGACCCAGCAGGGGTTGACTGTCAACACCTGAGCACCTGAGACATCTGCACCTTGGTAAATACCTTGTAATATATATAGTGAAACAGCTAGCAGCTCTGACATCTCAATTCCTCTCAGTGCCCCCCCCCCCTCCCTACACTTCCTGTCATTGGTTTGATATCTTGATTTTGGCAGGGATGCTTTTGAAGTCACAGGGTTCACAGTGACACACCACCACTCCTCGCACAGAAATAAACTGCAAACTGAACACAAACAAATATTGTTTCAGATCACCAGTGTGGATTTTGCTGTAGAATTTAGTCACGTTGTGAGAAACTTTTATGTTTGATCGGTGTCACATTCTGTTTGCTTCTTAGAACTCTAGAATTTATTTTTAAGAGCTGCTTTACTTTTATAAAAATTGCTTATGGCTTTAGGTTGAGAAATTACGTCAACACCCATTCAAATTAGCATGTAGCATAGCTAGCATGAAGACACCAGTGAGTGAAGTTCACTAATTCTACAATATACGGCAACAAGTTAAGTGTTCATCTAATGTTGAGCAAACTCATAATCTTATTGCACATGGTTTACATATGGCCATATCATTTTAAGGTTCCACCTCCATAGTCTGTCTGTCCACAGGGGTTGAACTCCCTTGTCCAATGAACATACAGCAAAAGCAGACAGGGTTTTGTTTCACTCACGCTTAGGAATTGCAGCTCTGCGGCACCCTGAACAGTGAGTATTTTTTGTGAAAAACATGAAATATCTGAGACATCACCTTTAATATGAGGAACAGGCCACTGAGCATTGTTTAACAGTGGGGGTTACCTGTTAATCTGGGATGTGGTAACGTCTGTCTGGTATCCAGATCCTGGGGAGTCTAACTAGCAGGCTGTTTTCTGCCTGTCCAGTTCTGTAGATCCCTGTTCCCCTGACCGGGCCCTACCAATGTCCTCTACACCTCCACACCCCCTCTGGTGACCCTGTAGAGATGTCTATTTAACCCTATTTCTCCCCCATTCTCCTAGGAACCAATGAAAGCCGTGAAGCCAGTCTTAAACCAATCTGTATCCGTCCCTTTCGATGATGTCTTATTCCATACCACTCTCACCAAATGTCTTCCCTCTCAACTCTCCTGAATGAGAGATATGGGATTGTGGCAGTAAGAGCGGAACACAATCCAATACTAATGAATATCTGACGGTAGAAAAAGTTCAGAAAAAAAGTCTGGATTTGTGTACTTCTTTTGGCAACCTCAGAAAGCATTAGAACCAAAAAACTAAGATTATTGGACTGTTTATGGCTGTTCTATTCAGCTACTGTCTAATGGAGGTTAACAATAATGCTGCTACTTGTTCGTTTTTTGTGCTTCAGGCCACTTGCCTTTCTGTGAGGAGAGAGAGAAAGAGAGCTCCTCAGTGTTCAGTTTCTCTGGCTGTTAAATAAACAATAGGCCGAGAGAGAAGAGCTCAGCAATGTAACGCACAGTCACACTGAAATATTAATCATCTTTGTTACGGGACTGAAAGAGAAATCACAGTGGAACGGGAAAATGTATATGTTCCAGCATCATATGATGCGAGAGAAATAACCTTTTACACCCAGCGATAGAAACATTTAGATGTATTTTTTGTGGTTGTTCAACAACTACAGTGCTATTTTAAAGTGAGTGTCAATAGTGTGTTTCAACTGTGGTCCTTCTTGTGTTTTTATCTAATTAATTTACATTGTAATTACTTTCAAACTATTTTCAGATTTCATGATTATCTTTGACATTATGGTTTTTTTTTGCTGCTGAGGTTCCTGTGGCAACCTCATGACTGAGTCCCAGTTATGCCACCACTTGTGGCCGGGAGGGGTCTAGCAGGCCGTGGGGGTCTGGTAGGGTGGGGGG
>JACXGK010015227.1:0-10663 GCA_016801125.1 Novumbra hubbsi | reverse complement strand
ACAGATGGGTTTGGTACGTGACCTGTCAGTTAGGGTGTGAGGATAGGGGAGGACAGATGGGTTTGGTACGTGACCTGTCAGTTAGGGTGTGAGGATAGGGTAGGAGAACTAGTATCTAATTAACTGTGATCAGAATGAATATTCCTCAGAATGAGGTCTCTCAGGATGAACATCACTTAACCCACAGAGACAGAGAAACAGAAGAGTGAGAGCAGGGAAGAAAGGAAAGAGAGAGAGAGTTCCCCAGACCTGATGAAACAGAGGTTTCATTTCCAGTGGAATAATCATCAGCATCAGTCAACTAGGGGAGAGAGTGAAGGACAAAGGTAGGGAGGGTGGAAGAGAAGAAGGGAGGGAGAAAGGGATAGAGGGAGAGAGGCGGTAGGAAGAGTGGTAGTGGGAGTGAGAAGGGGGGAGGGAGGGAGAGCAAGAGGAAGGGCTAGAGGGAGGGATGGAGGTAGAGAGGGGTGTTGGGAGGGAAGGAGGGTGGTAATGGGAGAGAAAGGGGTGGAGGGAGAAAGAGAGAGGGAGAGATAGGGAGGGGGAGAGAGGGATGGAGGGAGGGATGGAGAAGGTGGAGGGAATGAGAGCCTCTAAAGATGATGGACTCTCTATTTCTTTTTACACACACAGAGATATAGCCAATTACACACACACACACACACACACGTCTCCTAGCGCAGAGAGGATGTAGTCAATTCCACGCTTCCAGGCACCGGCAGAGAATGGGTTTTAAATTCTGTCAGGACTGTGGATCTCTGCCTTGCTGCAAAGCTGGTCAATACCGGGGGTCGGTGCTGAGATATTTGTGTGCGTGTGTGTGTTTTCTGGTACCCACAAGGACAGAGATACACAGCTGTACGGGAGTGTGTGTATGAGTGTGGGCAGCACCAAAGCGAGGCTAATCAGCCTGATCAACAAGATGATGTCCACATATCCTCCAGCAATGTCGTTCTGTTCGACAGGACATCTAGCTCATAGCTCTCACACCTTCCTCTATCTCTCAGCTTCTCTCTCCCTCCCTTTCGCTCTCCCTCTCTCTTTCTCCCTCCCCCTTTCCTCCTTCAGACTAAACAGGAAAAAAGCAGACCTTTGTCGCAACAGGATGTGACACTGCCCACGCGCATGTACGATCACCCCGAGAGAGAGAGAGAGGGAGAGAGAGACAGAGAGAGGGAGATGGAGAGAGAGAGAGAGAGATGGAGAGAGAGACAGAGAGATGAAGATGGAGAGAGAGGAAGATGGAGGGAGAGAGATGGAGATGGAGGGAGAGGTGGAGAGAGATGGAAAGAGAGAGATGGAGAGAGAGACAGAGAGAGAGGGAGATGGAGGGAGAGAGATGGAGATTGATGGAGAGAGATGGAGATGGAGGGAGAGAGATGGAGAGAGATGGAGATGGAGGGAGAGAGAGGGAGAGAGAGAGAGAGAGAGAGAGGGAGAGAGAGAGAGAGAGGGAGAGAGAGAGAGGGAGAGAGAGACAGAGAGAGAAATGGAGAGAGAGATGGAGAGAGATGGAGATGGAGGGAGAGAGATGGAGAGAGATGGAGATGGAGGGAGAGAGATCCACTGCAACAGAGGAATAACACATTTACATGACACTATTCATCAAAAAAGCGTTCCGGTCACTAATAGGCTGTTACTTAGAACAATCAATAAAACTCTGAATCCCGTACCTCAGATAATTTAAGGTTTTTAATAGCTTTTTACAGGGTCACGCAAACCACCGGAAATCACGGAGGAGAGAGAACCCCTGTCTCAGCCATACCAACCAACTATATACAAACAGGTCTAATAGTCAAAGGTGCAAGTCATCATCTACAACCAAGAAGAGGAGGAAACATACAACATGATTACACCAGGCCTTGACGTCACCAATACATACAACATGATTACACCAGGCCTTGACGTTACCTATACATACACGCATACATAGAATAATTGAACTTGGTGAAATAAGTAAGTTGAGAAAATGTTGCACATAATACTGTTCAGTAACGTAACACTAACATACATCCACGATCACATAATTACTACCTCCTTAAAGGGACCTAGAAGTCAGGCAATGAAGGCCTCCCATTACAGTTCCATGGGAGAACATTAATACTGGATGTTCATAACAGTTTAGACCCTGAGGATGAGTAACTATATCTGGGATTTGGAGCATAATGTTAGAGTCTGAGAAAATGTATCAGTCTTTTGGGCCTCTTAACTGCTTCCGTTGAAAGTGATGAAACATTGGGGCCCAATTCATTTCCAGTGAAGGGTATTGAAGTGGGCGGGGACCCGTTGGCGATGCAAGGCTCTTTCTCCCCCAGACTTTATGTAAATCACCTATCATGAATGCTGGGCACTGACCAATCACAGAAGTTTGCTGGGGGGCCCTATTAGAATGCCTTCTGTTTTGTCAAAATAAACATTCCACCAATCAAATGTTCTTTTTCGGTCCACATGTTCTTTTAGCTAGCTATCTAGCAACCAATAAAATGGAGGATGTACTAATAAAATGGAGAGTAGCCATGATGGATTTCCTTGAGTTCTACGATGTGACACTATTAATCTATGAAGATCAAAAACCAAAGTTATACTGTGTGGAGGCAGGAGCACCTCTGAAGGGTTTAATATGGTTTCATATAAAGCTCATGAAAATTATGCTGGCATCATTAACTACAATGCTTATTAATTCATCAAATACATATATTATTTACTTGTCTATAAATTACATAGAAAGGACTAACATTTTTCTTATACCAAAAGCTTCCTTCATAGAAACTAGCTACGCTTAAAGCATTCAAGCACAACCCTACGAGCTGCTAAATACGGCTGGCAACTCGATACTAGCGAGTTGCGTGGCTATCCCAATTTTCCCTCGTAATTAAGAGGCACCATCTTTGTCCCAGTAAGCTGGAAGCATCTTCTACAGGGTGAGATGATCGGGTCGGTCACATTGGTAACTGGTCATTACCGGGTATAAAGACACGTTCCATCGCCGGGCCAGCAGCCAGACCCTAGTGGCCTCTAACTCCATTTCCATACGTACAATGGTAGGAGGTTAACCCCGCAACCTTATGTGTGTGTGTGTGTGTGTGTAGGGGGAGGGGCCTCCCTGGGGAGTAACAGTCAAACTCAAAGCTTGTTTAGTCCACAACACCCCCATCTAGGCATCATACCTCCTCAGCAACACTCACCCCCTCACTCCCTCTCTCCACTCCCTAGCTACATGCCAACCCGCTAAACCGCAAATGAAAAATAAAAACCTCTTTGCCCGCTACTTCACCCTCGACTCTTTATTTGGGCGTAGATACGTGTCGTTTTTGCGCACGTATCTACGCAAAGTGGACTTTTTTGAAGGCGTAGGGTCTAATCAGACCCTCCACTGGCCGCTTCCGGGGAGTGTGCATGGATGGAGCCTAAACGAGCAAAGTGGAACCCACATAAGGCACCATGTTGTTTGGGAACGTGCCCAATTTCACACAAACCATTAGATTGCGGTGCCTAATGAAATGACATTAGTGTCTGACGTCGAGACTTTACGCACATGCAAAAAAAAAACTAATGTATCCTAAATGAAACGTACAACTGTGGATGTTCAGGTGTATTTCATGTAAAACAATAAGAGGAATTTGTTCTTTGGAATTCCTTGTTTCATTAATTAAAAGTGGACCATATATTGGGGGAAGGCACAAATGTGTTTTTACTAAACCCCCCAGCCATTCTGTAGGCATCTCCCTCCTTGTTCACAATAAAAGTGTCTTTAAAAGCAGACTCTACACAATATACATCTAATGTGGATAAAACAAAAGCTTTGCTTATTTTGTATCCAGCAGGTAGGCAAAAAAGTATTAAGTTTCATGTTATTTACTGTTTGCTAAAAATAATGTTTACCCTTTGTCCATTTTCCTGCAACATACTGTGCTAACTCTTACCGTTGTGGATCAGCCTGAGGGTATCCTAAAGCAACAAAAAAGAGCAAAGAAACAACTCCTTGCTCCAGAGACTCAAATTAATATAAAACTTATTTTTATCTCTGACCGGTTATTTTGAAGGATTTTATTTGTGAGTGTACCTAATGAGGGAGATTTTCAACAGACTCTTTAGTCGTTGGATGTATTACGTAACGAAAGCCCCATCTACTGCCCTTCATGCAATGCTTCAAACCCGAGTAGACACACGCACAACGAGATGCCTGCTCCTTAATAAATGATGAGGGTGTCTTCGCAAGTGTGAGTGGATGGAGCTACAGCTGTCAGTCTGGTCTGTTTGGGACATTTTAAACTGACACTTATTTTTCTCTCTCCTCTCTCTCTCTCTTCTCTCTCTTCTTGTTCCTCTCTCCTCTATCTCTCCTCACTATCCTCACTCTCTTCTCTCCTCTCTGTTTATTACCATCTCTGTCTCTCTTAATACTATTTGTCTCTAAAGCATACCTCATCACGCAGAACGAGGGAGCTCTCCCTACACATGGGGAAAGAAGGAGCCCTCCCTAAACATGGGGAAAGAGGGAGCCCTCCCTACACATGGGGAAAGAGGGAGCCCTCCCTACACATGGGGAAAGAGGGAGCCCTCCCTACACATGGGGAAAGAGGGAGCCCTCCCTAAATATGGGGAAAGAGGGAGCCCTCCCTACACATGGGGAAAGAGGGAGCCCTCCCTACACATGGGGAAAGAGGGAGCCCTCCCTACACATGGGGAAATAAGGAGCCCTAACCTACACATGGGGAAAGAGGGAGCCCTCCCTACACATGGGGAAAGAGGGAGCCCTAACCTACACATGGGGAAAGAGGGATCCCTCACTACACATGAGGAAAGAAGAAGCGCTCTACACGTGGGGAAAAGGGAGCCCTCCTTACACACGAAGAAAGAGGGAGCCCTTCCTACACATTACTAAAGAAGGAGCTCTCCCTACACATGGGGAAAGAGGAAGAAAAAAGGAATAAAAAAGGAAAATCTGGGCTTGCTGTCTTTGTCTCCACGGTGATACCAAAAATGCTGAGCTATTGTTTCCCTACCCCGGTGTGTGTGTGTTATGGTGTCAGTGGCAGCAGTCAAGTTGTTCCCTCTTCTCTCTCCTCATAAGTAAAGCCCTTTATAAAACTTGAATGTCAGGCTTCTGCCTGAACTCTCTCTCACACATGCACATGCACATCACACACACATCTCACTCTCACACACACACACACACAAACAAAACCTCTCTGTTGTTATTATCAACAGTAATGCAGGGTGGTTGTGTGTGCTGCCCTGTCATCATCAGGGCAGGTGCTGGGGGTGATACTAATGGTTGCAAAGCTGAAGGCACCCTACTACCTGTAAATACATGTTCAGACACTTCAAAGCCTTGTTCTGTGGGGGGTGGGGGGTGATGTCACATCCTATTTGATGTCCCCATAAAGAGCCTCTGAAACTCAACGAGGAATAGGGTTCCTCTCAAACACACACACCCTTTGCATTTTCCCAAACTACATCCTGAGGGAGGTTGGATACAACTTAGACAAGGTGGAGAGGGAGGTTTTGAGTGTTTTTGTAGCCCTGGAAGTCCAGAATGTCCTCCTCTCACAAAGGAACTAAACCAAATAAGAGCAAGAGAGGGAGGGAGGGAGAGAGAGAGAGAGAGAGGGAGAGAAGAGGGCTGTTTGCCTCATAGCATTCCGTTCATCCATTCTGATGATTGTTTAGATTCCACTGCTCTGCTATGGGGCTCTATCTGGCAGGCCTGCTGTCTGCATCCCACCACACCAACTCAGTTTGCCTCCCTTGTCTTCTTCATAGTCACCCTGTTCTCCTTTAGAGGACTTGACAGTGTTAGAAGGGAGAAGGCTGGTTTGTGAATAACATCATGGGGCCCAAACACTATGTGCAAAGTATATGGGCCAGAGACAAGACATGAGATGCAGCTTAGAGCATGAATGGGCTAATGTCATCTGAGTACATCCGTACAGTAAGGCAACATAGCACTGAGCCTTCCAAAGGATTCAAGTGAATAACCAACATGACCCTACATATATGTGAAATATCAACATTTAACCATGACGCTGTGCATCCTGGCTGTGAATGTTCAGGCTCGGTGTTACGTTACATGTTGCACTGCTGCAGCGGTAGACTACCTGGATACAGCGCAGTCACTGAGGTAATTAAACCATCTCTGGCAACACTTTGCGCTTGTCTGTCTAGCAACAACGTGAATAGGTGAGTCTTTATCTCTTTCTGTATACCTTTCCAGCCCTTCCTCGAAGTGTGTCTACAGTCTTTCAACACTTTTTAGACGTAGGTTTGGTTGCTTTTCTTCCTGGTGTCAAATTACGTTATCCAGATTCACAGCAAAACGGACCACTCCTGGTACGGATCTGAAGAACTCGTGCCAAGGAACCTTCTGTACAGCAAGTTGGAAGCCAACCAGCCCAAATACGACGACGGATTAGATCTTAGCAGACTTACATACCTTGACTGGAGAGCTCCTTGTGGCCACCGGCAAGTCCCTGCTCCCACTGCCCGGGGGAGAGGCACTGATCCCGGCTGCACAGACCAGCGACACCCCGCCCCCCACAAGGGACTGCCTGGTACTGCCTCCATTCCGTGGCCGCTGTTTGATCCCGTCCAACAGGCGGACCAGCAAGATATTCGCGGGAAGGTCGTCTACCTCACAGCCGACTAGGATGCGACATTCTGGGCATCGCAGTTCGTTCCTGGAGCTGAGTATGTTCTCCAAACAGCGGCGACAGAAGGTGTGTTGGCAAGGCAGGACTTTAGCTGTAGTGTCCAGCCGCTCCAAACACACCGAACACTCCAGCAGATCTAACAGAGACGACTCGTCCATCTCACACTGGGAATAATTCTTACCGGTTATTACTGACGTTAACCGAGTGGGTGTTGGTCTCTGGTTGCGCTTGTAATGCACCAGAAACTGAAGAATACATATCGGCTGTTTAAAAGCACGGTCTGCTGTGCTAGTTCCCCCAACCGAGCCCGTACAGGCAACCAGGCAGCCCCTCTCTCTATTTGCTGTCTTGTTCCCTCGCGCAGCTGTGCAGAATGTAGTGAGGTCACGCTCTCATCACACACACACACACGCAAGCGCGCGCATAAAGACCCGCACACGAAAACACATACACAATGAAGGAGAGGAGAGGTGGAAACAAGCGGTTTATTTGTATGGGAGAGCATAACTCTGTGTGTTTGTGTGTATGCGATTGCGTGCATGTGTTTGTACGTGTGATTGTGTGTGGTGGAGAGAGGGAGAGAGATAATGTAACAGTTATAAGATAGGGGTTATCACTGGGTGAAAAACATACAATTGTCGTTATGCAGTGCGGGAACACGTTTCAGTTGTTAGGCTCTAAACAATGTGTAAATGTATCAACCAAACTGAACCTGATACTTGAAGTAGGCTTGGGGAGTAGGCTATTCTACCACAGAATAACCAACACATGGCGTCTTTACCTATTTTTGCCCGGAGGCGGAACGCTGATGGACTGATAAAGACGCAATAATAAAGACATCAGTCAAACTCGTGCGTACAGACGTGATACTGCTGACATCTAGTGTGGTACAGTGCTTGCGGAATGTATTCAAACCCCATAACTTTTTTCCACGTGTTGTTCTGTTAAATACTTCATTGATAATGTATTATTATTAGTTTGCTTTTTTGAAATGTTTATTGCTTAGAAACACTTTTATAAACGGGCAGTATTTATGATAAATATATTTAAAATACGTGTTTCAAATACACAATAGGATTTTGTCATTTGTATTTGATAGGGTTGATGGAAATGTGGTCATGTTTAGAATCAAAATACTTCAGTGTTTTGTAGATGCTGCAAATACTAAAAAATACTTTGTGAGAAGTATACATGATGACCTCATAACAATGCTGCTTCTGATTGGTGCCTACTCAGTAATCTGCCCAGACTTGTTGAGATCAGAAGAGACAATGTAGTTTGCCAGCTATCCATTTTTTAACAGTTCATGTTTGGTGCCGGTGTTCGTTTTAGCGTCCTAGGCTAAATCGTTTACCAATTTACCTAATGTTCTAGCTGTTTGACCTGAGTTGCCCTTACGTTTAACGTTAGCTTGCTACTTATAACCTATGTTAGGTTTTCGGTGGTTGTGCATTAAATAAATTATAATAATGCGTTTCAGTGTTTCAGTGCAACATTAGGCTACATTATAATGCCAAGATATGGTGTAACTTGTTAAATGTATTATTATATTTATGATTAACAATCAAATTATTAATTACTTAGTTACTATGACTAATGGTGTCATCAGCTGTCTTCACATGAATGACTTGTTTTGACATTGAGTCAATATTGCTGATGCAAAATTAGGATAGAATTCGGAGTTATTAGCAAATGGTTAATCATTTACTTTAAAACTAACCTTCATCTGGGTGATCACAGTGATATATGAATGTTTGATCTGTAAGCTGGTTGCATATGTCAGATTTATCACATGACTCTTTGGGCAGAGAAAAGCTGTTGCCATCAAACATTGTCTACTTTACTGAGTGTACTGGTGAAGGGACAGATCAAATAGTCTGGTAAATGGAAGGTTTCAGAAGTGATTTCATGCTCCCTTGTAAAAGTATTTTTTTTATTTTTAAAATACAAAAATACAGTAGTTTATTTTGATACATGGTGTGGCTGCTGTATTTTGTATTTTATTTTAATCTATTTGGTATCTTATTTTTAAATATATTTTGATGTTTCTTTGCAGTGGGGGTGCAGATATTCTGAAAATCCATTTTAGCTTTTGCGATGTGCGTGCGTCCTCAGTCTGTTAGTGGGACGCTTGTCACGCCGTTCAATGGGCTCGCGTCGTCAGTTGAAATTAATCTGCTAACTATCCGAACTTGCGTACATCTAGTGATGTGTGAAGATACTGCCAACTTGGCTTTGGTACTGGTCTGTGAATGTCCTTGATTGGCCCATTGCCACTGTGGACTTGAACCGTATTGAACATCGTTGTGTTGACCATTAGCTCGCAGTTCACCAATGCTCCCCATTCCTTTTCAAACTCTTGAGAGGATATATGAGGGAAGTTCCCCAAATCCAAGGGTGTGAAGCTGATAAACTCACACCCAAGAAGATTTGAAGCTGTGATTGCTGCCAATTAATGCTGTACATTCGATATTTCATGAGTGGTTTCTCCAGAGAATTTGCACAACTTAAAAAAAAAGAATTCTAGCTTCATCACCACATGGCGTTTTGCGTAGATTAATGGCAAAAATTGTAATCATTTATTAAATAAATCTATAACAAAAGGGTTCCTGAAAAGTTTCCGAATGCACCGATTTTTTGTTTTGTCTTGTGAACGGCAGTTAAGAGGAGTTCTTGCGCCCCCTGCTGGTGGAATGTTGAACTGATCGATAAAGCCCAGATGTTTTGATAAAACAACGATATAATATCATGCGACCTGCAATAAAACACATTTTTAAACAAACTCATTAACAGTTTTGTCTTATCTTGTTGGATCTAAGGTTGTAGGACTAAAAACGGTGCAATCATTATCTAAACCACGTTTCTAACTATGAGCAAATTCTGGTCTCAGATGGCATCACAGGGCCCTCCTATTGTCTAGAGTTTCTTAAGGCATATAGTACCAGTTCAGATGCAGTTTGAGTTCTTCCTGCTGTCAGAGCCACTGGGCTGAGGGAGAAAAGGTCTTTTAGCAATAAGGTACTGCCTTGTCTCTCTCTACCTGTCTCTACCTGTCCCTACCTGTCTCTACCTGCACTGTTCTCATGTTTAACTCTAGTTATTAGGGGGATGGCGGCGTGTGTGTGAGTGTGTGTGTGTGTGTGTGTGTGTGAGTGACTGTGTGGTTATGAAGGGGAAGACTGTGTGTATCCAGACAGGCTTGAGTCCCACAGATCTGACATCCTGCCATGCTGAAGAGCTGCGCTGTTTTCTACCACCCACAGTGAAGAACACAGGGCCTAAACCTCCTTGTGTGTGTGTGACAACCCCCCTCCCCCTCGTGCTCACACGTTGTGTGTGTGTGTGTTTTTAAACCATCACTAATTCAAGCCTCCACCGCAAATTTGGGTCTGAGTCATGTACAAACGTATTTGAGTAGAAACCCCACAAAAACAACAAACTGTTAAAACATTCACCGAAAGGATGCATTGCTGATACATTCATTGAAAACTATGCAATATTCCGAACCTACTGTGCATCAGTAATGTCACATGGCCACGGTATGTAGACGTATAGTGCACGTAACCTATAGGTATATTGTACTCTCCTGACACTGTCCTTTCCCCCCCCCGTGGAAACTAGGTTAGCTTACGCAGCAGTCACCATGGTAACGTAATCTGCTCTCCTGGTGTGGAGTATAGTGGTTGGAGGGCAGCGTATATGCATGTATGTGTGAGCATAAGGGTGGGTTGGTGGTTTTGGCTTTCGCGGCTAGGTTAGCTTCCTATTCTGGATGTCTTTTATGAGAGAGTTATTGGACTTATCAATGTTAGATTTAGGAGATAGCTGACTAGATTGTTGTTTGCACTGGCTGTGATCCTGTGGTAACACTCACCAGAAGTAATGTAACATGATAAGTGTTTTGATCCCAGCGATTCTCAATAGCTTTTTACTGGTCCGTCTGTCTTTCAGGAAGGAAGCAACTCCTGTGAGAATCAAAGATGTGAGGATTCGGGGGGGGGGGGGGGGGG
>JACXGK010015226.1:0-10673 GCA_016801125.1 Novumbra hubbsi | reverse complement strand
ACGCTATACCTTAGCCATAGACACAACTTGGCCTTGTTTGTATATATCAGTATGCTATACCTTAGCCATAGGCACAACATATCCTTGTTTGTATATATCAGTATGCTATACTTTAGCCATAGACACAACATGGCCTTGTTTGTATATATCAGTATGCTATACCTTAGCCATAGGCACAACTTGGCCTTGTTTGTATATATCAGTATGCTATACCTTAGCCATAGGCACAACATGGCCTTGTTTGTATATATTAGAACGCTATACCTTAGCCATAGACACAACATGGCCTTGTTTGTATATATTAGAACGCAATACCTTAGCCATAGACACAACTTGGCCTTGTTTGTATATATCAGTATGCTATACCTTAGCCATAGGCACAACATATCCTTGTTTGTATATATCAGTATGCTATACCTTAGCCATAGACACAACTTGGCCTTGTTTGTATATATCAGTATGCTATACCTTAGCCATAGACACAACATGGCCTTGTTTGTATATATCAGTATGCTATACCTTAGCCATAGACACAACATGGCCTTGTTTGTATATATCACTATGCTATACCTTAGCCATAGGCAGCCACATGTCTTTGTTAGCAGAGAAGCCGTGCAGCATCAGGATGGAGGGTCGGCCTGGGCCGGGCTTTCCTCGGTGGGAGTAACAGAACCGGTAACCACGGTTTTCCAAGGAGACCACCTGGAGGCCCAGACGCCGGCGCCAGTACCTAATACAGTACAATGGTGTTAGTTCAAGTGTCTGTAATGGACATTGTTTGGCAACATTATTATTAATAAATGAAATGGCCCCCAGGAATACAGTTTGGGAACTCCTGGTTTATACAGAATGGATCGAACATGTATCAAGAGTTGTTGAAAGACACCATAAAGTAATTCAGGAGAGAGATAAGTCACACTGCCAATGATGCAGACAGGGATATGTTATGCCGACAGGTATTTGTCACGTCCGAGAGGGATAAGTCACGCCGACAGGGATAAGTCACGCCGACAGGGATAAGTCACGCCGACAGGGATAAGTCACGCCGACAGGGATAAGTCACGCCGACAGGGATAAGTCACGCCAACAGGGATAAGTTCCAATGACAGAGATAAAACAGGCTAAGAGACGAAACTGTTTAAGGGGGATATGTCAGGCTGCGCTGAGACAGATAAGTCAGACTGAGAGAGATATGTCAGGCTGAGAGCGATAAGTCAGGTTGAGAGAGATTAGTCAAACTAAGAGGGATATGTCAGTCTAAGATGGTTTGGTCAGTTTTCAATTGTTAAGACAACTTGGTCTTGGGTGAATTTCAAGCTACATGCATGCGCACTGCTCAAAAATGTGTTACTGCTCTTAAGTGTTGATACAAATGCTATGGCAATAAGTCATACATATCTAGTATTATACATATCTAGTAGTATACCTATCTAGTATTCTCTCTCTTCAAATGTAAACAAGCCATTAAAACTATTTAGCTTCAGAACAGTGCCCAGTACACAACTGCAATATAAAGATTTCAGGTGATTCAGCACTTCTGGTCCCCAGGGGAAAGACAGGATTGTGAAACACTGTGTGTGTGTGTGTCCATGTGTGACAACATCCAAGACCATATTATTGACCTTGGTAGGGTGATTCAACACACCCAGCTGAGTCCCCAGAGCAGCCTAAGTGACAGGATGAGGCGGGACAGAAGAACTACTGGCGGGCCTCTGCTGTGTGACCCAGCCCAGTCCACCGGTCACGTTGCGTAAGGTGCTGCTGCAGTACAGTTGGACCGCCTCACCATGGGTGCCCTTTGGCCCACAGATTAGCAAAACGCTGGCAGTAGCAATTAAAGGGAATGTTCCAGTACTGCTATGAATTAAAGGGAATGTTCCAGTAGTGCTATGAATGAAAGGGAAGGGCTGAGCACTAGCAAGGTTGGAAATAGAACGGCAGTCACTTTGGGAACTCCACATTGTTGTACTTGAACAAGTGAAATACACAGATTAGTTAATGGGAGTTTCTTTCCCATAGAACTGGTATTCGTGTGTTTCCTACCAGTTGTAAACATGGATGATAGCAGCAGGCCACATGTAGAACGAGGCAAAGAAGGCCAGGATTGGGATGGCCAGAGTCCCTCCGGCCAGGACCAACATATTGGCCATGTCCACGTCCATGGCTGGTTCTATAGTCACCTGCAACACAGTTCTGACACATTTATTACAGATTGGATTCACAATCATAGCACAGTTATATACATATCACATGTAAGTTCAGCAGTACCAATCAGAAAACAGTCCAATGTTCTCTCTGTACAGTTTCTTAATACGCTAAACATTTACCAAAAACATAATTCACATCACATATTATACACAGAAAAATAAAAAGGCCCATATTTCTTAAAATATGTAGCACTATAGCACTTCAACAAATGAATTCCAGGTCATTAGACATGGAGCTGATTGGCTGACTGGCTGGCTGAATGACTGGCTGGCTGTGTGAGGTCAGCAGTCACTATCAATACATTTGAGACATACGCATGGATAATTCAGCCCTGTAAGAAAAGCAGCATTACACTGGAGCCAAGCAACACTCCCTTCTCTGTGGGGAGGAGAGGTCTATCTGGGGAGATGAGAGGTCTATCTGGTGAGAGGAGAGGTCTATCTGGGGAGATGAGAGGTCTACCTGGGGAGATGAGAGGTCTACCTGGGGAGAGGAGAGGTCTACCTGGGGAGAGGAGAGGTCTACCTTGGGAGAGGAGAGGTCTACCTGGGGAAAGGAGAGGTCTACCTGGGGAGAGGAGAGGTCTACCTGGGGAGAGGAGAGGTCTACCTTGGGAGAGGAGAGGTCTACCTGGGGAAAGGAGAGGTCTACCTGGGGAGAGGAGAGGTATACCTAGGGAGAGGAGAGTCTACCTTGGAAGAGAGGTCTACCTGGGGAGAGGCGAGGTTCACCTGGGAAGAGGAGTGTGTGTGTTCACCCAACTTGGTTACTGTATGGCAGAGGGAGACATGTCTGATATGTTTCAGGACACAAAACTCTCATGCTGTAATAACAACAACCTGACAACTGTCCCCACAATTATATTAAAACCTGACACATTTTATCCGATCCCAAATAGAAAAAGACTATTTCCAGCTTAGGGGTTAGGGTAAAACTATTGGAAAGGGCTGGTTTCACAGATACGGATAGAACTAGACTAGATCCTCGGATAAATACATTTCTTGCTTACGGGTCAGATTTAGGGAAAACCGTACAATTGGGGATTGTGTTGTTATTTGGTTTACTTTTAGATGTTGGGTGCTAAATTACGTTTGGACATTTCGGTTTGGTCATTGAGGTTCGATGCAGCTCTAGGGCATTGGGAATATGGATTTCCAAAACACACACGCGGATAAAAAACAACTATATATACAGTATATGCATGTGTGTAATTCTTTACCCAATCAGCCACACACACACAGCCACACACACACACAATAAGACAAAAATAGACTTAATTGTCCTCATCATTAAACCAACATCTTTAGAAATGTAAACTGTATCTGAATTGGCTGCGTTGAGCTAAATGTTCCCTGCCTCATGTGCAGGCTGATGTAGTGACAGCTCGCAGTAGGTTCGGTTTGTGTAGAACGGAAGCATACCTACTTCTCGGTCGCAGGTGGTAACAACGCTCCCTCTTCCCTTGGTGTAACCGACGATGTCTGGGGTATTTTTATGAAAAGCCTTAGTAATACTCACTATGATAATCACCGATACATTTACTGTTTACCCGAGTCTTCACCTACATGTTATGAATCGCTTTTAGTCCATATATGTAACGATTCATCAACCTTAAAGGGGAAGAGGAAGAAATCGTAAGAGCGGACCTTAAAATAACAAATAATATGACTGCCGACCAAATAAATATATTATGCAAAGTAACCTCGCTTTGACCAATAGTGTTCACATGCTCCGCCCCTTCTTCGCGATTCTCATCAGGGGAGTGCAGGGTGAATATGGTACACAGATGTCCATTAGAAAGATGTATTTCCTACCTTGCAAATTCCCATTTCTACAATGATCACTCTAATCATGTTCATACACATTTCACAACATTTCTGGCTATACTGCAAGTAAGAATATTACAATTACTATTAAACCTTTATTTCAAGTAGAGCCATGTCAATTATTTTCCAGCATGCTTTAATGCAGGCCAATTAACATTTAGGCTGATTAGAATTACTGATCATTGCAAGCCAGCTAAATACGACTACCGGGCCTTACGTGGCTTGTAGACCAGAGTTCCAGTAACAACATTGTATATAACAAGCCCTTTTTGTAGAGACCTTCATTCTTTTTCAAATAATTACACCTTTTTGTTTAATCAAAGGTTCCGTGAACACCCATGAATAGGACCCCACTGATCCATTCATAGGCATCACCCTAGATAACTGTTTATAAAACACACAAAATAATCAGCTTGGGTCAACAAGCAATAACACTTTTGTAAACATCCACATCATGCAAAACAGGTCATGCCGGATAGCATTAAAAGAGAATTAAGTTGGGTAGCAGAGAAATAGAATTAAGTTGGGTAGCATTAAAATAGAATTAAGTTGGGTAGCAGAGAAATAGAATTGAGTGCACATAGACAAACGCTTTGTATCAGTGAATATATAAATGTTCTAAAGTGTGTCAGTGGCTTAAAAATTGTCGTTATAGACGAGCTGCAACCACATCCTGTTGAGAATGAGAGAGAGAAACAAAGATAGAGAGATAAACAGGGAGAGAGAGAAAGTTGGAGGTTCCCATGGCAATACAGCTTATTGAGAGCAATAGAAGAAGTATGAGAGAGACAGAAGGCATATTACATATACATATCTATCAATAGACACTGGCCAGTGTACCAGAAGATATATGTAACATTGTCTACAACCACGCAGCAAAGGGAAGTGTTCTGTTTCAGATATCTAGAACACAAAGACACACACCCACAAAGACACACAGGACGGCTGCTCCTTGTGACACTCTGTCCCATCAGCCACTCTACTGTCGGCGTCTCTGTGAACATGACGGGTGGAGCTGCTGCGATGCTGCTGATCCGGGTGGTGCTGGGTCTGGTGTTGGTGTTAAGTGGGTCCCGGGTGTCTGCTCTGAAGATCTGCACCTTCAACATCCAGTCCTTTGGAGAGAAGAAGATGGAGAAACCTGAGGTGGTGGAGGTCATTGTAGATGTGAGTAGCCGGAGTTTATGTCCCAAATGACTCCCTGTTCCTTGCATAGAGCACTGCTTTGCACCACAACCCTCAAAGCATGTTAAAGAGGGTAGGTCGCCAATTGGTATGCACTCTGAGGCTTAAAAAAAAAATTCTAGTTCATATTAATTAAACTTAGTTTAATATAATGTCACTTATAAAAGCTTCTTATGTTTAGTTTGCCAATGTTGCATTCCATCAAAACCCAGAAGACCCGGTGTGGCTCTTTGTAAGAATTGGTTATTGCTGTAAGTGCAGATTTCCCATTTCCTCTCTGCTAACAATTGATGAGCTTTTAACTTGAGACGGTGGACAAGGGTGACCGTACTCCTTAGGGACCTGATTGTTGATACACTTAAGCCTCTGCTAACCTACCTGACACCCAAAACAGTCTAATCATGCAGTTAATGTATTGTATTGGTTTAATTAGCTGTGCTTGGATGGGTGGACCTGGTAACATCCCTGTGTTGTCAAAGGCCTGGAATGGCCTTTACAACTCTTAGACCTTCACAACCCTTAGGCCTTCCAACTCACATATTTAAAGCAAAAACCCTTAGATCCCCCAATTAAGAGCCATAACAGATTAATCAATAATGCTGGAAAAAAGTAACAGTGGCAATGTTTGATCATCTTGTAGGTATGTACATTTGAATTATTATGTGACTTAACATAAAGGACTCTGTCCCACAGAAAGCAGAAACGAGGAGGAAGATAAAAGAACAGGTTCTTCAGAATATGGAAGTGGGGTCTTGAGATCTTACCTAAATATGACAACATGTGGTTTGTTTTGTTAAACAAAACACACAACTAAACTGATTGGTGGTCAGCTACATGAAATGCAGAAGTCATTATGTGGATAAGCTGTGAGAATTCTTTCAAAAACAGAACTGAGTCAGAATAAGGTTAGATCATGTATGTCTATTTTATTTCCAAGAAAACTATATTTCTAATTTTAGAGAAGGTTCAACAAAGTCAGTAGACATGTAATGTGAAGGTTGAATTGAGGTTTTGTCATAATATGTCAGTCTCTTCATGCCGTGTAGTGATAGCTTTTACTCCATTGTAGCTGATAGGGAATATACTGTCGTAGAAATGCTTAATGTGATTAAATCCTTCTCATACTACAGCTGATCAGTCGTTGTGACATCATGTTGGTGATGGAGATTAAAGATGCGGGGGGAAAGGCTTTCCCTCAACTTATGACACAGCTCAACAGGTAGGCCTGACCTAGGGCTGACAGACATGACCTCTGTATGACAGACATGACCTCCACTTGACGGGCTGGACCTCAATCTGATGGACATGACCTTGGTGTGACGGGCATGACCTCAACCTGACGGGCATAACCTTGGTGTGATGGGCATGACCTTGGTGTGATGGGCATGGCCTCAATCCAATGGGCATGATCTCTATCTGACGGGGCATGACCACCGTGTGACGGGCATGACCACCGTGTGACGGGCATGACCACCGTGTGACGGGCATGACCTCTGCCAAAACTGAAAAAGACAGACATGTGAAGACATGCTTCCCAGTTAATATCACTGAGGTTGACCTGTGTGTCAGTAACGTAATCCCGACTCCCTCTCTAGTTATTACAGCTCTAAGAAGAATGAGTACAGCTATGTGATCAGTGACCGACTAGGACGAAGTTCCTATAAGGAGCAATACGCCTTTGTTTACAGGTAAACACAACAAGTTTCTATGGATAAAGGTAATGTACATGTTTCCAAGAATAAGATGAAGAGAGTCATGACTGACTCTCATTGTTAACCTATGAAATATGTAAAAATTGAAAGCCTCGCAGCAAGTAACGTGTAGTATGTTGACCTATCCTCTTTTACGTAGTTGTCTAGCTAAAGTAAAAAAACGTAACCCAGATTAACCCAGTGGTCCTCCTCTCAGAGGCCGTCCTCCCAGTGGTCCTCCTCTCAGAGGTCGTCCTCCCAGTGGTCCTCCTCTCAGAGGTCGTCCTCCCAGTGGTCCTCCTCTCAGAGGTCGTCCTCCCAGTGGTCCTCCTCTCAGAGGTCGTCCTCCCAGTGGTCCTCCTCTCAGAGGTCGTCCTCCCAGTGGTCCTCCTCTCAGAGGTCGTCGTCTACTGTGCAGTTGCTCAGGACGTTCCGGGTTTAAGTGGTTGTCAATTATTGTTGCCTTGTCTTCGATAAAACACATCTTGACATTGACTGTCCCGAGTCCTCTGAGCGTTGCTAACATGAAGCAGGGCCTTCATCTCACTCACTGCTCCTCTATGTCCTCCCTGCTCCTCTGCTCCCTTGATGCTCCTCTACAACTTCACTGCTCCGCTACATCCTCCCTGCTCCTTTGCATCTTCTCTGCTCCTCTATGTCCTCCCTGCTCCTCTACTCCCTCTCTGCTCCTCTACATCCTCCCTACTCCTCTATGACCTCCCTGCTCCTCTATGTCATCCCGGGTTCCCAGAACAAAGCAAGTGTCAGTGAAGGAGGTCTACCAGTATCCAGACACCCAGCCAGGAGACCAGGATGCGTTCTCCAGGGAACCCTTCGTGGTCTGGTTCTCATCCCCTAGAACAGGTTACCAGGAACCTTCATAAACATATGAAGAAGACAGCAGATCTTGCTGGCATATTTGACTAATTAACAGTGGCTAAATTAATATTTGTTTAATTAATAATCTTAGCAACTATTCCCAGTGGTTTCTAACCGTCCAGCTACCCAGAATGCAGCAGGCAATGCTTTGGGTCACACTGTCCCATTTCTGACGCATTAATAACAAAATAACTGTTTGTCCTTGCAGCCGTCCAGGACTTTGTGATCATTCCCATTCACACCACCCCAGAGACGTCTGTGAAGGAGATCGATGAACTGTATGATGTGTTTCAGGACATCAAGCGGAGGTGGAGCTCAGAGGTATTAAACACTGGACTCCCCTATTCCCTAATGTTAACCTAACCCTAAACAAAGCCACAGGAAACGAACATTTATGCACACATATCACTGAGGCCTTATCCTATACAAAGCCACAGGAAACAAACATTTATGCACACATATCACTGAGGCCTTATCCTATACAAAGCCACAGGAAACAAACATTTATGCACACATATCACTGAGGCCTTACCCTATACAAAGCCTCAGGAAACTAACATTTATGCAAACGTATCACTGAGGCCTTACCCTACATTTTTACTTTAATTCCTAAACCTATAATTAATCCAAATTCAAACAATATGCCCAATTCTATGTTTAACACTAAAACAAATCCATTGGTCCCAGATGTACACTGTCACCTGGATCCACAGCTACGGCTAATTGGCTGGATCTGTTTCCTCGACCCGCCTCCATATACTGGTGCTTTATGTAATCGTATCATTTTCGTTTCATCAGTAGTTGTATGGTTTCAGTTTCTTCAGTAGTCTGATTGCTCCTTTGTGTGGTGTCTGTATCAGTTTGAGTAATCTGGGCTTTATAATCCCCTACAGGGGTCTCCTCAGAATGTGTTGTGTGACCTCTGGTCTCAGAATGTGATCATCATGTTGCGTGACCTCTGGTCTCAGAATGTGATCATCATGTTGCGTGACCTCTGGTCTCAGAATGTGATCATTATGTTGAGTGACCTCTGGTCTCCTGAGAATGTGATATTCATGTTGCTTGACCTCTGGTCTCAGAATGTGATCTTCATGTTGCGTGACCTCTGGTCTCCTCAGAATGTGATTATCATGTTGCGTGACCTCTGGTCTCCTCAGAATGTGGCCATCATGTTGCGTGACCTCTGGTCTCCTCAGAATGTGGCCATCATGTTGCGTGACCTCTGGTCTCAGAATGTGATCATCATGTTGCGTGACCTCTGGTCTCAGAGTGTGATCATCATGTTGTGTGACCTCTGGTCTCCTCAGAATGTGGTCATCATGTTGCGTGACCTCTGGTCTCCTCAGAATGTGGCCATCATGTTGCGTGACCTCTGGTCTCCTCAGAATGTGGCCATCATGTTGCGTGACCTCTGGTCTCAGAATGTGATTATCATGTTGCGTGACCTCTGGTCTCCTCAGAATGTGATCATCATGGGGGACTTCAACGCAGCCTGTGGCTATGTACCCAAGAAGCAATGGGGCAGCATCCGCCTGCGATCCGACAGCAGCTTCCTGTGGTTAACAGGCGACTCCGTTGACACCACCGTGAAGGAGTCCACAGACTGCTCCTATGACAGGTTAGGGGTCAGAGGGCGTCGCCATGCAAACACATGTCCAAACAGAGACGCATACTGTTGCCTTCACTGAGTGTTGGAGGTATTTAGGCTTCAGATCAGTAGGCTCCCCCCTGGGTATTTTAATATGAGCAAGTGCTGAATATAAAAGTAACAGTTCACTTGAAGACTTAGGATTATTTTGTGGTCCTGTCTGCCTGTAGAATTGTTCTTCACGGGGACCAGATGATCCAAGCGGTCAACCCCTCATCTCTGGATGTGTTCAACTTCCGGAAGGTCTACGGACTCAGCGAGTTACAAGTACAGCATCAATTGTCCCTCTGTCTTTTCATGTAGTTTCTCAGCCTCCGTCAACTCTCTCTATCCTTGTCTCCCTCTAACAAGGCATGGGTGAAATCTGTAATTCGTTACCGTTTAACAGCCCATTTAAGAGTTCTGTTCTCTGTTCTGTGTGAACCAACTGTCTGTGTTTGAGGATCTGCTCTTGGTCATCTGTGTTCTAGGCTCTGGCCGTGAGTGACCACTTCCCAGTGTGCATCACGGTGAAGGCCGCGGCCAGGAGGAGGATGAGTTAACGTCCCGTCTGTGCCAGGCCTCCCACACCTGCTGTTGGTGTAACGCGCCTCACTCCAGTCCGGCACCATTAGGCCTCCTGCAAAGCTTAATCAATTACTCAAGACTTCAAAAGCTCCCGTTTCAGGGTCACTGAGCGCCAGTGTTTATGCGGCTCTCAGCAGCCAAAGATCTGATCACATCCCGCTCCCCATGGCCTGCTAGTCACGTGCATTATGTTGGATGCAGGCCACTGCTTTGGGCCCCCAACACAGATGCTGTTTAGCACAGGCCTCACAGAAGTCACCGGGAGATCAGGTTAACCAAGAACACCTATGACCCCAGGTATTCAGGGATTGACCATGACTGGGAGACCCAGTCATTTCCAGACATGAATTAGTGTGATGACCAATGCCCTGGTAATAAGTCATGGTATTTATTATTGGACTGCATGTTTTGTCACAACATTTGTTTTTGGGCAGTTGTCCAACAGAACAGCCTACTCAATGCTTCCACAATGGAAACTGATCACCAAGTACATTACAAGGACATGAAAATACAATATCACCTCTGAAGAAGGTAAACAATTAGTTTAAAATACATTTTAAGTCATCAAATTGATAATAGAAGAGGTATAATGTTAATTGCTAGTTAATATTGAGGGCAGTCCACCTAACTTCAGCTACAGTAGCTAGTTAATATTGAGGGCAGTCCACC
>JACXGK010015225.1:0-10664 GCA_016801125.1 Novumbra hubbsi | reverse complement strand
CCCCCCCCCCCCCGTGAGGAGATGCCAAGCGGAGGCTAACGATGTCCTTATGGCTTACCGGTGTTTTCTTACTGTGTCCTCTTCACGTAACGTCCTTCATGTTTTTCCACGTCCTAATAATTTGGACAATGTGCTTTCCGGGTCATGTTTCTTTTGTCTGTTAACGGTAAAAAGTGGTCAGCAGAATGCTTTAAATGCTTTCAAGTTTACAGGCAGGGTCATTTTTACCCGGAACAAACTTTCTAACCAAATGCCGAAACATCTAACCAGTCAATTGGACAAAATACTATATAACAAGAGCGATTTTTCAAGCTCTCAGAGGACATCTTTAGTTGCTATAAAGTAGTCTACCTATATGATTAGAGAAAAGGCTTGCTCAGAGGTAGTTCCTGTCAAGGACATCTACCATAAGAGACAGTTTATAGTAGGTGACGAATAGACTAGGAAATCAAAAAAGAAATATCCAATTGCTCGTTTAATTTTAACCTCCATTATCTTCTGGGAGGAATGCAATGTCTTAAATCAAGAAAAGAAAATTGACCGATAATAGTACACTTTCACAAGGTTTAAAAAGATATAGCATACACACTCAAACATTGCTGTTACCCATGTCTCATATTAATAACTATATTACCTATAAATGTTTGTAGAATTAAAATACCCCAAAATACAGGGTTGCCTCAGCCTGCCGTGATTAAGTGTAGAGGAGCTGTCTAGTTGGCTGGTAAATTCTACACTCACTAATTACAGTGTGGATGAGATTAATTTGCATGGCTGCTAATTAAAATAGGTTAATCATGTTAGCTTTGATTTGGCACTTAATTGGACAGAAACAAATCTTTGTGCCATTAACTAAACAAGTGACACGGCATCCGTGGTGGGTGTGTGTATGTGTGTGTGGGCGCTTGCGTCATAAACACAGGTGACCTTCTTCCCTGAAGCATCTCGACCGGTTGTGCCATTAAGCAGCCCAATTGCAAAACCTGATGCTGACATGTACGTTTTCCACATCCCCATGGTGGGCATATGTGCTTCACGTGCTGTGCTTCACGTGCTGTGCTTCACGTGCTGTGCTTCACGTGCTGTGCTTCACGTGCTGTGCTTCACGTGCTGTGCTTCACGTATTGCTTGAGCTGGCCCGGCCGCAGAAGACATACACTTCAACAGCTTTTGTGTGCCTGCCTGCAGCTGTCTCATAGGGAAGTCAATGAAACTCACATTACACAGGCTCTTGTCTCACATTAATGACACTTATGCTATCGGATTCCTATTGACACATCTTCGGGGCAGGAATTATTCTGAAAATCCTCTGCAGCAATAAGCTCGTTCTGACGTATTATAGTGTGATAGAGGTTTTGTCCCCCAACTCGGCTGGTCTATCGTTGTTCTAGTGTTTATGGGGTCCCAAAATATGTACTAAAAAGGTACACATTTCTTGTGAATGACATTTTGTGTACATTCACAACATTTTACTTGTATTTTTTTTTTGCCCACAGGTGAATTGGAGTAGGGTTGGGTGCGTTGTATTTGGGAAAAACAACACTTTCTTAAACGTGTTGCTTGGCCTCAGATTTAAAATGGGCATGCATTTTCTCCGAAACAATAACATTTCTCAGTTTTAACGCTTGATATGTTGTCTTTGTACTATTTTCTATAAAATACAGGGATTAAATGATTCTAACAAAATTGCATTCAGTTTTTTTATGCATTTTAATAAGCCTCCCAACTTTTTGGAAGGGGAACGGGGTTGTCGTAGAGCAAATAGCGGCGTATAGATGTACTGACCAGATTTAGTAAAAACAGCATGAATTGTTACTAAACTGGATTAAAATGGTATCTTGTGGTAGAGATATGGCATTTACAGAACAACAGTGGAGGACCTAACATGTTATCGTTATGCAACTCTCATCTATTCAATCAAATCCCAGCATATTTCCAGTAGGATTATTCACCCTGGTGTTTAGAGGCATGCAGAGTCTGCCGGTACTACGGTGGTCTAACCCTGTGGCCCGGTTCCCTCGAAGCGTCAGGTAAACAGCGTGAGCCCCGGCCTTGCGGTCCTGTATGCAGCTTACACCCCTTCTAGATTGAAAATGCAATTTGGGGAGATGAATGTATTCTATTCCAGTCTGCAGCGATCAGCTCTGCTCGGCTGCTGCTATGCTGAATGCATCGTCGCCTCCTGATTATTGAATTTTTATGGCCGGGTAATTAATTGTAGATTCCCTGTTTTGTTCTATTTCTTCCTCTGACATTTTAATTTGGACAAAAAGCTGCGGTCTCCGTGCGGTCTTTCTCTGGGGGTCCTAATGGCCTATAAAACATGATGACTTATGGATATGGTGAGGACTTCACTTCGCCAATGATTGTTTGAAACCTTGCTGATCACAGAGAATTTAGCCCAAGCCCCCCCCCCCCCACCTCTATTTTCTCCCCCTTCCGTCTCCTCCCCCTCCTCCCCTCGCTCTCCCACCCAACATCCTGAATTCATTTCGTGTCAATTAAACGGAGGCTATACGGCATTGCCGTCTGAAGAATGAGAATCTATCAACGTGTCATCGAATGGGAATTCATTACTGATAGCGGGCTGGTAACTTCTCAAAAAGCGTGCAAGCGCAGAGGCCATTACTCCTTAAAGACGATTGTCATTACTTGACCAGGAATGTGGAGCCGGGAGTGCGTCCTTGGTTTGCATCGCCACACGCTGCATTTAAGGGCGGGGGGGGAATCAATCGCAGCATAGGGTGACAGGTGCCGTATCTCACAGCGGACAGGTTTGAATGCTTATATCAAATCAGAATCCTTAGGATTCCACTGAGGCCATTAGTTACCTTGGTGTCAGAGGCTCGGGGGGGGGGGGGGCTTGCTTCTCAAAAGGCACCCTATTCTGGTCAGAAGAAGTTGACTAGGTAGGGAACAGGGTGCAATTTGGAATAAATACAGGGCTAGGAAAGCAGGACCAAAATGGTATTCGCCGGAATGTGCTGAGGTGAGGCAAACTGAATTGCAGTTTTTCTGCCTAATAAAAGTGACAGTGTCCATGGTTCCACGATCATTCATTGACACTACAGTGAGGTAAAAAAAAAGTAACAACCGATGAGAATATTTCTGTTTGATATCCTAGTTGTTTAACAAAGGTGGAATGAAACAAGACCACGACACCAATGCCTTTTCTGTCATTGGCCATAAAAGAAACACCCCACAGTACAACATCTTCATTACGATACACATTATTGTTATTATCAGTACTTGTCCACTTCCTGGGAGGGGCTTCGATCGGGATTAGCTTGGTGCAGGCGGGAACAATGAACCTTCTCATTGCTTGCAGCTTATCTTAGTCTTTAACAGAAGACCATCCATTCAGGATGGTGTATATATAAATTATATATAGATATTGTTTGTGTTTATTTATTCATGTCTCCCGGCTCTCTCCTTCTGTCCTTTCCTCCTCCCTCCCTCTTTCTCCTTCCTCTTTCTCCTCCCTCCCACCTCTGTCCCGTCATCATGGCACTGTTTTCTGCTGTGTAAGCGAGAGTCTGCGTACCACATATCACTTCTGAAGTGTACCCCCCTAACCTAACCTTCAAGAGTTCTCCCCTGCACCAATTCCACACTACTTTAATGGTGGGTGCAGTTACCATATTTCAGATCTAATTGGGTTGAGGCTACACAGCCAATTTGGGTCCGGTAGTTTCGAAGAGAGAGTTCCTCTGTGACATTGTTAAGGTGTCGGAGTGTTGACGCCTATTGCCAGGTGTTGAGTACATTGGTGTGTGTGTGTGTGTGTGTGTGTGTAAGCGTGTGTCTGTGTGTCAGTAGTCCACGGACTAAACTCCTGTCCCTAGTTAAATGTAATCTATAGACTACATTGGTCTACTTGCTTTTGATTACATTCTGTATTCTTACAATTGTCCATCAAAACTGTGAAATATTTTACTTTAATATTCAAAGACGTAAGACCTCAAATCAGGCAAAACAGGATGATCATGCATAAGCTATAATATTTGATTTAAGTGCGATAATATGTATGCAATACAATGCAGGGCATTTTTCATTATATTTATTTAGCTCAATTCCAGACACCAGATGTATAGAGCCATTTTCTTCCTGCCATGCAGTTAGGGAGAAGCTGGAGCGCAGCTAGAGATGTAAACGTCAGTGTGTGTCTCCGTAACACTCCATAAAGGTCTGGGATTGGGCCCTTCTCTCTCCCCCAGTCGATTGGCCATCTAATGAGGAGAGGCCTTACCATAACTCTAGAAGATTCACCGCTGTTTGTGTTTCTCTGGGGGCCCTCATGCTAGCACTCTCATGCTAGCGCTCTCATAATTCCAAGTGGATAAATGTTTTCCCAATAACAAGCTGAAATAACCTGTCGTCCTGACGTTAATGCAGACAAGAAGAATCACACAATTAGCAGTCATCCAGGATTTATCCTGGAAACCTAGGAAACATAAGCTGGAAGGAACATTAATCTTACCTTCTCTCTTCTCCGTGGCACATATTTACCTGACTAAAATAATGGATACCTTTTGGTGTGTTTCCTCCGCATGTTTGTCATCAGTGTCACTGTTCCTTTCTTTCCCCGGGACTCACTGTTCCATCTCCAAATGTCCCCTCCAAACTACATTTACCTTGTTAAGGTACTGGAAGTCCGGGAGAAGTAAAGTGTAATAGATGAAGGCTGTGAATTGTAACAATGTCATTTGTCTTGTGGAAGGCTTTTCTCTTCACTGAGAGGCTGAGTTTACGTGGTGCGATCAGGTCAGCGGATAGTGATGCGATGGATTCAGTGGAGAGGACAACCAATCAAAACAATGTAGAAGGTCCCTCCCGTCACAGAAGTATAAAGACCTAAAATCGTCATTTTGAACATAAACTTGGTGCCATGGGGATTTCCGGTCCATTTGCACCTCTGATTCAATATATCATAACCATATGAGGCTATTGGATGTGCTAACGTTAATATAACCTCCTTAATAACCACCAGTTTAGTTACTGTATAAAAAGGTCTAATTGTCTTACATAGTATAATTAACCTTTAGGCCTGGTGGACTTTACTATATTTTGCCAATTTTATAGCTGTCCAAGGGCTCCCAGAATCCTCAGCAGTCCTGTCAGTGTCCAATGACATCACACACCCATGGGACCCCCCGACTCTCCCTCATTTCCTTCTCTCTTTCTTGCACAAATGTATCATTTAAACCATTAACCACCCCCCAGCTCTTTCATTAGAATGAACTATATCATCCTCTCCCCAGTGACCTGTGCGAGAGACACGGAGAGAGAAAGTGGGAGAGACGGAGAGAGGGAGGGAGAGAGAGACACACGAGAGACAGAGAGAGGGAGAGAAAGCTCTGGGTTACTGAGGGAGAATATTGAAGGCCGTGCGCCTTGGTAAAATATGACTTCATTTATACTGCTAATGTAGTACATTGATTCTCTGTTGGGAAAATAAAGGACAACATATTTTTGTAACTCCACATCATTAAGGTTTAATAATTTAGGGCAAGTTGGCGCTTTAATACATGTATACTAAATGAACTTATGTGCCAGTTTCTTTGATTTATGCAATTAGAAACCACTGGCACTATATGAATGGTACAACTAATGAATTGCAGTTGGATCCGTGGTTTACCCGGTAGCACTTCACAGTGAAGGCTTCTGAGACTATCATCTTACAGTGTATCCAGTATACTTGCACCGTCAATCTTCTTGCTCTGAACCCACTCCTCTTTAGCAACGTCCTTCTCCCTCCATCAGATGTACAATTACGTTTTAGAAAGAACAGACATTCTGTGGTTACAATGCGCCTTCTAAATCCTGGTGAACCGTTTCATTTTATTGGTCATTTGGATGCATGGCTCCATTCATTACCCACGGTGCTTCCTGACAGTCGTTAGCCAGGAATAATGTGCTAACTGGAACCACCACAGAGTGTAGCAGGGCACTTAGCCGTATGCTATGCGGCACAGTTGGATGCTACTGCTGGTCCCCTGTAGTCATTTGTTGGGGATTATACTTGAAGAAAGGAAATGCTGTACAACATCTGTTTTTGGCAAAGTATGTTTTGTTTATTGTTGAGTAAAAAAAATAATTCATCTGAATTTGGAACAAATACTAATCTGAGGAATGTAAATATAATACGAATAAATAACATGCGGGTTGTTAAGGTAAAATATTTGTTAATTACTTATACATTACAATGGCTTAAAATATATTGAGGACGGAGAGTATTCCCTATGTAATTCCCTCTGTGACCGAGAGATTTTTCTGTAGTAAATCTGTGATTTATTCTAAATATGATATCTGTGCTACATCTTGGTAGAAACCAACATGAAACCACAGCAAAGCGAGGGCTTCCAGCGTTGCTCGGGACGCACCAAGCAGGCCTGGTAAGTATGCACTTTGTATGGTGGATAGCGTTCAAGTCCAAGACCTTGTAACTTCTGAAAAGGTGGATAGGTTGCAGATTTTTTAAAAACCTTTCCCAGAGCTTGCTTTTTACACCCCTGTGCCAAAAGATTAATACGACTCTGGCCTTATCTGACAAATAAAAATCAAAGGTATCCAAAACCTCCAGAGGATTAGGAGCAAGGGAGTCGGGGAGCAACCTCACGTCTCCGCTTTATGATGTACTTTTCTTTTTATGTGAGCGGAGCTGGACGGGGGAGGGAGGGAGGCGCGGAGCAGAGGAGAACGCGGTGGTGGAGATACGGGATCCGGGGTTTGAGAGGTTATAATCTCCTCTACACAGCACCCACTGTTCGGGGCTGCGACACCGTAATAAATCCGCGTCATTGACTTCCAGAAGCCCGCCGTCTAGTGGCACACAGAGAAACGTGATAATGACAGCACGGCTCTTAACGTTTGCGGCCTCGCGTCGTTACTGCTTCTGTAGGCTTGTCTCAGTCCACGGCGGAACGTGGTTAATGCGGGGCCGGGACACGTCGAGCCAATCGAAGGCCGTGCTTGGGTGGGGCTCAACAAGCGGAAACCAATCAGAAACAGTCAAACCGAACCCATGCCTGGACGAGGCCTTAACCGTGGCCCTACTTCAGCGGACGTGTCGAGGGGCCGCGTTTGACCGTTCAAAACAAATGTAGCTGTTGCAAGCCAGCGGACCGTGTAAACCGTTTTGGTTAATCCAAATTTAGCCCAATGGCGGAGAGCCATGCCACTGTGTCAGCTGCAAGTGTCTACTCTTAGGATGTGTGAGTGAATGCACAAATGGGTCTGTGATCCTGCTCAGTACATTTACGTGGGTTGTTAATCACCCTAAGCACCAGCTGGCCGATGGGTCCCTCACACACACACACACCCACACATGCGCACGCATTCCTGGGGAAGGCTCGGTGCTGGTGGCTCTCATGTCCCAGCTCAGCTGGAACACACCAAGTGCTATTTTGACTGATACCTTAGAAAGGGATCAGTGTGTTTAACCTACGCTAGTTTGGAGCCTGTGAAACACCCCCCGATAAAGAAAGGTATGAAAGTGGGAGAAGTTAAGATGTGGGTTTTATGGTTGCTTGTAGTACGTGTTGGGATATAAGTACACGTACATGCTGGTGTAAGTTCATCTGTTTATGTTCTTGGACTGATATTGAGTCCGTGGCACTTTTATTGTAGCTATAACTAACAGCCTTACTAAGAATTTGCCTATCAACAAATCCTTCACGCAACAGGCTACAGCAGGTGTTGTCCAACATTATAAATGGAACGCATTTACAAACAGTCAGGTTGTTATGTTATTGATTTGTGGCCATGCTATATTACCAGCGTGGAGGACAGTAAAAGCTTCTCCGTGCCACTCAGTCTACATCAGTGGCTTGACTAAATAACACAATAATCAGCTATATCTGGTTGGATCCTGACCACCGTTCACGTTCCATACCTATCCTCATCCTCAGTCCAACGTTCTTTCACCCTTAACCTTTTAACGCCCACGGCGAGGGACACAAGGGGAAGATAAACAAAAAAAGGAAAATGAAAAGACCAAAAGAAACAATTTGCTTCTCCATGGGAACAGTGGTGGTTGTCGGAAGGTGAATTTTGCCGGTCTCCAATCCCTCCATCCATCCCCATGAAGTTGCTCTGACAGAGAGGAATCTGCCTGCAGCACCCAGTAGTACACACACACACACACACACTCTGGCATCCTGCGGTCCCCCCAGGAGTTGACAAGTGTTCTGTGAACCAGGAAGGAATGCTGGGACTCGGGATTAGCACCCAGGAATGGCCTGACTCGGCTGAAGATGTTCCTGTATGTGTTATGGGGGGGGGGGGGGTGAGTGATGATGTGTTCAAGATGTTGACAAGATGTACCCACGGACAGCACCGCTGAGACCCGCTGAGACCCGTCACCAACTGCTACACATTCCCAATGTTTATTTGGTTGCCAATGGGCAGAGGGCGATCCCTGTGTGGGGGTTATAGCCGTGTGGATTATACAATAAACCGCAACGCTAGCCTGTGATCTCTTTATACCAGAACATGTCTATTACTCTCTGTGGAAACAAAAGAGCTGTCACACATGGACTGAATGATGACATTGTTACAGATGGCGACATGGAATAATCCTTGTGTGAAAACTGTGGGACAAAAAGTCAATTTGTCTATTGGGGGATTGATGTTTCACTTATTTGCATCTCATGATACTGTAGAGACATCTCTGTACTTTTCAACTTTTATTGCCATGTGAGGTGATGAAAAATAAGTCCATTGAACTGACGCTGAATAGCACCTCACACTCGATATGCTATTCCGGTCTAATAGGTTTACCATCCTGTCTGGATACTTTAAGTTTATTAGGCCCATACTGAACCTTTGATATAAAGTTAGCCATAACGCCCGTGTGTTCTCACGCCAGCTGGCTCCTAGCAACCAGGGAGAGAGGGCACAGACTGAGTAAAGGGCTGGATCCGGTATCAATACCCACCGCCAGGGTCTCTCTGGGCATGTCCCAGCTGGAACCCTATTCCCTATGTATTCCACTACTACAGAGACTCTGTAGGGTATAGGGAGCTTTTTGGGACACAACCTGTCGAAGGAATAATTTCTTCCTGCTGATCCTCACATCACCGTGGATCTAGATGAGCTCAGACGTAACAAAAGGAAGACGGAAGGGAGGAAACGTGCACTATTCTCACTTCATCTTCAGTCTTTCACTAACTTTGTCCCCCACTCTCTTACACACGCTTCTATGTTTCTGAAGACCGTGATATCCCTCACGGCTAGGAAGGATTGTTGGCTCAGTTTATAAACCGCTTGAAAACAGACCTGCTTGGCCTTCCTTAAGTTTCACTTCAGCCAGACTCATCATTCCGCCAACTCCCCCCATCCTTATCTCACTTCTTCTATCTTTCTGTTGCTCATCCCACCGGCTTGGGCCAGTAAATTCTCAAAAGGGCTGCTCGCTGGCTACCGTTTTGCATTGCGTTGATAATGTATATGGCGTGCTCTTGTAAATCAGAAAGAGACGTATTCATTAAAAAGTCAAGTCAAGTGAAGTGATGTGACATTTATTTTTGGACCTCCTCTCTAGTTTGTTTGCCCCCATTGGTGCAGTCCCACTAAAAGAGGAAAGCTGTGCAAATGTGAAAGGCAATGAGACGGTTAGGACAGCCACGCGTCCCTCTCTATGAGGCGTTGCTCATCCTTCGTAGGGTTTGAATGCTGGTCTGGGTGATGGAGCGACGCCCAGCTGACCGGGACCGGGACTTTTGTGGATCCCACATTGGAAGAGTTATGGTAGAATGGACATCGCCGTCATGTGTAGCTAGTCTAAGTGCTCTTGATAGCGAACACGTGTGTTTGTACGCACGGGGGGAACACACACTGGCCTGGAAAACGCGCACTCACACACACGCACACACACAAACTCACTTCCCTTTTTCCAGCTGTTTATTGCTGCATTCCTCTGGGCAGGATTTATGAAAACACCCGTGACAACATGTCCGTCTTGGCCTTCCAGACCCACGTAACCGGGGCTCTGCAGAGGCTGTGTGTGTATTAATAGTTATCATGGGAAAACATTGCTTCTCTTTTACCAAAAATGTAATTCGCCCCCCAACCCCCTGAAGCCTTTCCTCTCAGTCCTACGGCTCACGGCAGTGGAGCTATGATGACAGATCTTCCCCCTCCTAATGCACTTAGGCCTTGCCCTTTAATGTCTACAAAACGTATGAAATAAAACACAACGCTCCATTTTGTCATATCTGTTACAACTGCATCGGATATTAATGTTCTCCGTGTCTGACTGTGGATTTGGCTGTGTTGTCTTCCTGGCGAGAAGCTGAGACGTTGTTTCTCTGGGGGGCCGAGAGGCGTTGGTTAGCTGACAGGTCCCGATGTCCCGTCTGTCACAACACATGTCCGAGAGATGGAGCAACAGAGAGAGAGAAATGAAGAGAAGAGGTGAGAGGAAGAAAGTAAAAAAAAAAAAGAGAGATTAATTCTCTTTTTATGATCAGTAATGACCCGTGACTGTTCCAGGGTGAGAACAAGGTGTGAGGGGAACAGCCAGACAAATGTTGATCAGTAATGACCCGTGACTGTTCCAGGGTGAGAACAAGGTGTGAGGGGAACAGCCAGACAAATGTTGATCAGTAATGACCCGTGACTGTTCCAGGGTGAGAACAAGGTGTGAGGGGAACAGCCAGACA
>JACXGK010015224.1:0-10663 GCA_016801125.1 Novumbra hubbsi | reverse complement strand
TCCGTGGAACGGTTTGGAGACCCCTGCTCTAAAGGATCAGAGTTCTGGCTTATTTGGCCGACTGGATCATAGTAGCTGAATCACGCCAGCAGGTGGCAGTACAACATAGTGTAACACATTCCATCTCAGGAATTCAGTGGATCTGAAGAAGAGTTGCCTGAGTCGTTCAACGGGTAAGGTGTTTGAATTCCTATACAATACATTCTCCATTGTGCCTCCGCCACCGTTACCTGGTGAGATGCTTGCTGCTATTTTAATACCCTAAAGTTATCTTAGAATGTCAGTTTGCCTCCGTCTCCTGGGAATGATTGCTTCCCTGGTGGCCGTCACCTGGATTGTCTGTCATGGACATGGGACTGGTTCAGGTCTGCTGCTGACCAAACAGCTGAACCTTCCACCGTCATCAGTTCCTCTGTTTTTACATCACCACATTGCCGTCACAAAACACTTCGCTTCCTTGGGTGGGGGTTCTGTGTGATGTTCTACTTTTCCTATAGGTTAGGGATTTTTTTATTGCACTTCACTAAATGTGGGATACATTCAAGTGGGTGACAACGGCATGGCCTCGAGTGTGATGAAATGAGAGATTAGGAACCAGAAATGGGATTGGGAAAGGATTTATTGAATTGTTCATCTGTGTCTATTTAAATTGCATTATTTTAGTGTTTCTGATGTGTGAACCAAATTGTGGTGAAACCGTTGCTTTTTTTCTTTACTTTTTCTTATTTTCTTTTGATTTCTGCGTCACTCTGCCTGCTCAACACGGGACCTGAACAACCTGTCACTTTTCCAGCCTGTGGCAAATATTTTGTAGGATGAGAGATGCTTCTTAAAAGCAAATTCAATATTTAACATCCATTAAGCGGGTGCATGGGCAACTTAGACAACTGTTGAATAACCTTGCTAGTAGTAGTGGGAGTTATAGGACCTGGCTAGTAGTAGTGGGGGTAATAGGACCTGGCTAGTAGTAGTGGGAGTTATAGGACCTGGCTAGTAGTAGTGGGGGTAATAGGACCTGGCTAGTAGTAGTGGGGGTAATAGCACCTGGCTAGTAGTAGTGGGGGTAATATCACCTGGCTAGTAGTAGTGGGGGTAATAGGACCTGGCTAGTAGTAGTGGGAGTAATAGGACCTGGCTAGTAGTAGTGGGGGTAATAGGACCTGGCTAGTAGTAGGGGGGGTAATAGGCTCTGTCCTGTTTTTCACTTAGTTTTCCTTCTCTTTGTTGAAAGAAGAAATGGTTAAACATTTCCAAAACAGCCATTTGTGTGTTCAATAAAAAATTTTAATATAATGATATGCCGTTAGGGTTCTTAACATTTCCCATAAGGCCATAGGGCATTTCGTGCAGGTTAGGATTGTTGAATTAGTCCAATATTCACTCTGAGGTCTCTGAATGTGCCCAAGGGAAGCAACAGCCCAACTAGTCCGAAACTGGATTCTACATGTTCCATCTATTTTCTTCCCTCTCATCCACTGACTTGGAAAAAAGGTGGGGTATTACAACAATTTAGCATTTGCTCAATCACAAAGATCTTTGTGTACCGCCCCTCTGAGGGATTTCTGACTGTGACACTCAGGTCCTACTTATTCCCCTATTACTGCTAATGCCTGCGAGATGCGGAGTCAATATCAAAGTAAGGAGCAGGAGGATAATGACTGCATGAGGATCCACGGCTTTGAGGGGGAACAGGACATTGGCTTAGTGCTGTTGAGGACTTACAACACACCTATGCCAGAAGAACCTGTCAGCAACTTGAAGGGGCCAAATGCCCTTACTGGAGGTATCCAGACAAGTTTGGACAAAAGGAAGGAGAATGGGACAGGTCAGCAGAATTCTCAGAGCAAACTAATATCGATTAATATATATATTTTTCAATCAACCTTACTGAGTATGAGAAAAGTCACTTCACTCTGTCAACCTGTGTTGTGTTTTTTCTAACACCTTACATCCAAATATAATACTTTGTAACTTCATATGCATGTATATATATATATATATACAATACCTTACAACAAGGATTACATTTTTTGGTATTGCTTTTAGGAATGTATCATAGATTTCGGTAGAATAATTTCTTTCATTGCTGCCTCAAATCGCAAATAATGTGTTCTGGTACAACATGTTTTTCTTCTTTAGGATCAAAACGTCTCCGCTACGATAGTGAGAAAAGGTATCTTGGAGTCCGGGTAAAAATGCCTGTGAGAGACATACTTAGAAACATTCGAATAGCAAACGGAATGGACCCTAAAGACATCCAGGTATAGCATATTATCATGTAAAAAAATAATCAAATATTTTGAACCCTAATTTCAACTACACCTGTCAGAGAATAGTATGATGCTGTGTTATGTTTCTTTGTTATTTTTTCCTTTTCATCTCAATTCTTTTGTTTTTGTAATGGTTTACACATTTACAGTATATGTTCATATATAAATGATTTATCTTTTGCATGTTTCTACAGGGCAGCTGCGGCAAGTCATCAGAAGGTTAGAAAAATTTCCCCAAAATGTTGGTGTGCTTACGTATGTGTCTTGTAACCAGGATTGAACCCTTCTCGCTGTCTCCTTGAAAGTGTGCTGTTTTGTTCTTAGGATGTTTTCCTTTTTTAAACGTAAGGTTTGGGTATTTGGGTGAGGCTAATCTTAGTCACGCAATACTTTATTAAACCCTATGGATATGATACTAATGTGTGGATACAATGGAAGTCATTTCTTACACATATTTAAAGTCTTAGTATTGTTTATAGATAATAAGACAGTATATCAGTCAGGAAATTGAATTTTATTTCTCATTGGTAGTTAGGGCCTGCAACAACTGTACTATGAACTTCACGGAACCTGCGATACAAAATCGTTATTGTATTCTTCGCAGGTGAGAAGAAACGGGTACATACAAAAGGGGACCGGAGAGTTAACAAGGTGAGTGACATAAACGTGTACAGGCCTACAATGTGTTTTTTGTTTTATTTCCCCGGGTTCACCCTGAACAGGTAGCATACATTATGTGAACCCTCCCTTGTTTTTTAGAGAAAACACCCTACGAAGAGCCTGGAGGAACTTGCCATAATAGTTGAAGTATTGGAGGAAGACCTCAGACACAGCAAGATTTACAGCCTGTGTAACAAGTCTGACTCCTCCAAATACTGCCCGGAGCCCAAAGAGCAACCATGGCACACACCTGAGCCCCTCCGGCATCGCTACCCCGTGAACCACAGTCAGGAGAACAAGAAACCACAACAAGATCCGAACTACTGTATGTCAGAGCTCAATCTGTCCCCCTCCCCAAGCAAACAGAACCCCATCATTCCTCCACTGTACTCCCAAGTACAATATGTCAGCGACGACTCCGACAGTATGATACCCAGTCCAGATTCATATATGTCTCAATCTCCCAGCAGCAGTGACTATCAAATGCCGTCAGCCCAAGATTCGGTCCCCTCCCTCTCCCAATCCTCCAGCTATGAGTTAGACCAGGATGGGGCTTGTGATCACCAGGGAAGTTATAGCCCACAGGGCCAGGGTAGCTTTAGAAAACAGTGCCCCAGCTACATGGGTCAGGATTGGAACAGCACAGCATACCTCTGGACCCAGCTCCAGAAAGAGGAGAGCATACTGATGGGGATCTCAGACACCGAGTTCCTGGCCACAGACAAGAATGGAAGGACGTAAGTAGGAGTCGCATATTTACTTTTCCTCTTCTCCTGGTACTGAGATGAGCCAGGCAGGGTTGGGTTAAATGGTGTTAATGCAGCCCTTAGGCCTAAGCCTGTTGGGGACTCAAGAGGCAGGACCCATATATTTGGTTGTTCCTAATTTAAACAAATATAATTGTTAAGGTTAACTCAGGATATACAATTTGGTTGATTCTCTCTGAATTGTACTTTTGTTTTTTAAATAAAAATGTTGCTACAGTAAGTTGTGATAGCGGCAAATTATGACCTGTCAGACAATTAAATGCCACAGTCCATATATCACAATTTAATATAACTGTACATATGTATTTAAGTTATGACAAACCACAGTGCAGTACATTTATAACCTGGTGTAGATGCAGCGCTAAAAAGGAGAATGTGTTTGAAGACTAGCAATCACTTGTATGCTGGAAATTTTTCAAAAATCCCTTCTCCAAAAGGGTTTTGGCACCAATTTGACAGTTAAATTATAGGTATGCTATCAACGACAACCATTCCTTACCTACATTGAAGTGCCCTCTAGGTATTCCATTTTTATTGATTTATTTGAGTTTATTGTCAGAAGAGTGGTGTGACAACTCAATATAAGTCGTAAATAATGCATTACATTTATAAAATAATTTCCCTAATAAATGTAATAATAATGCTTTACATTTATAAACCACTTTTCCCACACCTAAGGAACAAACAAAAAAAAATCAATAATGCAAAATACAGAACGTAAACAACATCTACAAATCTGTTACCTATGTTAAAATTATAATTAAAACGTTAAAAAGGAAGGTTTTGAGTGTCTCTTAAATTTAAGTTGAACCCTTCTGTTCCTCACTCAAAACTTTCCTTATAAATGTTTTGGATAGGAAAGAAGGTGCAGTGGTCTTTTAACTCTTTGCAGAGCTGTATCTATCTAGATTACATTTTCCTATGATATGTTAATAATAGAAAGCTAAAAATTAAGTTATAGACTACCACTGACATTCAAGTCAGGCTCACCTTATTAATAATAGGCTAACCACAGCACACAAGATTGTCATATTGCAATGTATCATCCGTTACATTAATGTCGAACTGCTCTTCATTGTAGTCATGGGAACCACTCAGAATCACAGGGATATTTATTTAGTTCTAAACTGTGAATATAATGTGTTGTTTTATTCTTTCTTTAGAGCTCTACACAAAGCTGTGTGTCAAGGCAAAAGGACCCTGGGATATGCAATTGCTAGAAGGATGGCAGCTCTTGACAGACTTGATGTGAAAGACTCAGAAGGAAAGGTAGATGAACGTAACACATAGTGCAACAGGGAGGGACTCAGGGAGTACACACAGATGGCTTGGGGAGACTCATCTGTCTCTGACTTGAGCTGGGAGTCTTGTCTGACGCAGCCTGGGCTCTGAAGGCTTCCTCTGGGCCTGTTCCCCGGCACTTCCTACTGTGTTAGCAGGGTCTGCATAATGACCCTCTGGGTCTCTAGTGGCAGAGCCTGGGGGCCGGGCCTCAAGTTAGGCACAGGCGTTACTCCCCTCATGTGCCGAGGCTCCTTGGGCACAGCTTTGACCCTCTCCAGGGCATCGGCCCAGTCCATCGCCCCCCGGAGTCCAAAAGATATCCTCACGCCCTGTCTGCAGGAAAAAGGAGCCACCGCCAGAGACAGACGTCCCCGTCATCTTAAGCCCGGGGCTGTGTCTGCATGCTCCCCCAGTGCAACGGGGAGAGACTCAGAGAACAGTCTAAGGGGGTGTGTTCTGTTCCCCAAACATGGCTTTGGTAACAGAAAGAGAAGGGTGAGGGGAGGAGGGGAGATAGAAGTCAAAACTATATTTCAAACCAATGTGTGTTATAGTTGTTTCTCGTCCTCCCACCATTTGAGGTAATACGTCACTTCCTGTTTTGTAGTGTTTTCTATTGTGCTTTTGTATTGCAGGCTAGGACTCTCCCTTGCCAGAGAAAACATGAAACCAAAAAATCGGAATGAATGTTAAAGGACGTTTTAACATTAGTATTGCTCACGTGTCAAATACTTCTGTTCCCAGACTGCACTTCACCTGGCTGCACAGAAGAACCTGTACCCCATGGTGGCGGATCTCATCCGCCTTGGCGCCGGAGTAAACCAACCAGACAAGAGTGGAAAGACATGCCTGCACCTCAGTGCTGAGAATGGATACATTCATGTCCTGGAGGTAATTACTGCTAACTGATATAGAATACTGACTGAACCAACCAGTTGTGTGGTAAACTCTCTACGTGTTGACTTGAATATGTATTTACTTTACTGTACTTCGTGTCAATCTAAACCGAAACCACTAAAATATGTCGTAACAATATATCCTGTAAATTATATGTTAAGGAGATAACATGCAAAATATATTTGTATCTGTTGAGACTTAAGTGCGTAATGAATAAGATGGAGAGAAGGGTTGCCGGCTCCAGGTGAGGAGGGTTGGTAGTGTTTATTTGGCAGCTGACAGTTATAAGGAAGAAAAGTAGATTCAAACAGGCAGGCGAGGGGTCAAAAGCGACACGTCAAAGAACGAGAGGCAAACAACACAAAATCACAAGGCTTGTGCCAAGTGGAGAAATACCAAACCTAAGATCAAAACACTGATTATCTAAATACTAGGGATTCTTAGGTAGACAAAAGGCTCAGTATGTTGGCGAAAGTCAACCAATACCTCACAAATGAGCTACAAAACAGAACTGAACTAAATGAGACCAGGCGAACAGAAACACAGGTGAAACTCATTCGGACTAATACAGGAGAAATGTTCAAATAGAACAACAAGGAAACTGAAACAAACTAGAATATAATACTTTGTCAAACTGTTACAAAGAGAAGGTTAATATAGTTATTATTTGAATGTTTGACTTTATTTTGTTCGACACCCATTGTGCTTTTACTTTCTAAAAAGGATATTACTTAATATCCCCAACAAAGTGTGACAATAACTTTATTTAGATGGGGAAACTGACAGAAGTAAAACAATGAAGACAATGATAAAATTATGCTTCAATAGTATATTTAAATTTTGTTGTAGAATGTAACATTGACCAATAATTTTTATTAATAATGTTTTTGGAAATTATATTATTAATTGAGAAACAATGTTTTAGACATATGTAGACTATTATATTGCGTACTTTTTTAGATTGTTTGGAATTGTCTTATCCCTTGATTAGCGTTGTCAAGTGCAGTGGTCATTCAGTAAATCAAATGTATTGCCATACAGTTTAAAATACACAAATATCATTCCCAAAGTTGTGACCACTGTACTGAAAAGACATTACAAGTATATGTACAACATATCAGACTTTGTTTGTCACTTTTCATGAAAACTAAAACAATTCAAGCTATAGCAATTGGCCAAAGATGGTGAACATGCTAGCTAAGCAAGCTTAGTTATTCTTTTAAATCATTAACAACCTATTAAAATGACTATAATACCTCTCAAACAAGTTCATAGAAACATTTATAATGGTTATTTGATTTTTGTTTCTTGTTACCTGTAACAAATGAACAACCATCTAAACTGCCTGGCACCGATAAGTTATTTTGTCACGTTTCGATATTGCATTTTATTTGTAGATTGTGTTTTCATCAGGCTGTATATATTCTTCATGGATTAGTGTTACTTCGCCAAGTAAACTAAAAACTGAGCATGATTAAATAATTTTTATATTCAATATTCAACATTGTACTTCTGTTTAGGCTCAATTTGAAATTTAGGGACCAGGGTGAAATGTCTGCAGACATTATCAATACGTTTGTAATCAACCCCTATTTGCCACACGCACGCCGAATCACACGCTTAACAGTCAATTACTGGTTATAAGGTGGAAAAGGTCTTTGAATCTATTGATTCTTCACAAGACAGTAAATCTGTACAACCAGATGTCTTTTGTAAACCAGATTTTATCTCAATGCTAGAACCTGTATTAACAAAGATAAAAAAGGCCAACTGAATAGTATACACTCTTATACCCTTATCACATTTAGAATGTATGCTTTGATTTTACTAATGGTGTAAATGTTTCCTCCTTTAGGTGCTGAAAAATCTGATGAACGAAGGGATTTATGTAGATGTTAACGCTATAGATAATTCTGGTATGTTTGGCTTTCATCCTTCTTTAGGTTATTCAGAACCTTCTTTATTATGAAGCTTTTATTGTAGGACCGTCAAAGTCCACACATTGATTATAGTGAGTTTATAAAGTCTGATTACCAAAGAAAATGTAAACGTAGAAAATGTAAGCGTAGAAAATGTAAACGTAGGAGGTTTTAAAAAGTAGTAGAGGAACACAACACTGGATACGACAGGAGAAATGAAACCAGTCAGGACAGATTAGGACTGTAATGGAGAGAGGCTGGGGGCGGGGTCAAAGGACGCAGGGGCCACACCTCCCTAACCCTGGACAGGGCCAAGCATGCAGAAAATAGTCCCACCCGCTTTTCTAAGCGCAGCCCAAGACCACCAGAGACATTTACGGACCACGTACTATCTTGAGTACGTGGCAGGACCCCAGCAGAACATTGCTCAAAGCATCACACTGCCTCTGCCAGCTTTCCTTCTTCCCATAGTGCATCCTGGTAGCATGTGTTCTTCAGGTAAGTGACGCACATGTACCCAGCCATCCACGTGATGTAAAAGAAAACGTGATTCATCAGATCAGACCACCGTCTTCCATTGCTCCGTGGTCCAGTTCTGATGCTCACATGCCCATTGTAGGTGCTTTGGGCAGTGGACAGGGGTCAGCGAGGGCACCCTGACTGGTCTGCGGCTACACAGCCACATACACAACAAACTGTGATGCACTGTGTGTCCTGACACCTTTCTATCAGAACCAGCAATAACTGTTTCAGCATTAACTGTTTCTGTTGGATCGGACCGCACGGCTCAGCCTTTGCTCCACACCCGCATCATTAAGCCTTGTATGTCCATGACTCTGTCGCTGGTTCACCACTTCTCCATCCTTGGACCACTTCTGATAGGTACTGATCACTGCAAACCGGGAAACTGCAGAACCCCACAAGACCTGCAGTTTTGGAGATGCTTTGACCCAATTGCCCAGACATCACAATTTGGCCCTTGTCAAAGTCGATCCATACGCTTGCCTATTATTCCTACTTCAAACCCATCAACTTTGAAGACAAAATGTTCACTTGCTGCCTAATACATTCCACTCACTGACAGGTGCCATGATGAGAAGAATATCAGGGGTGTTCACTTCAACTGTCAGTGGTCATAATGTTCTGGCTGATGGGGATGGCATGGCTAAAACTTTTGAGAATAACACAAATATTAATTTTCACAAAATCTGCTGCCTCAGTTTTAATCATGGCAATTTGCATATATTCCAGAATGTCATGAAGAGTGATCAGATTAATTGCAATTAATTGCAAAGTCCCTCTTTGCCATGAAAATTTACTTAATCCCCCCCAAAAAACAATTTCCACTGCATTTCAGCCCTGCCACAAAAGGACCAGCTGACAGAATGTCAGTGATTCTCTCGTTAACCCAGGTGAGAATGTTGACAAGGACAAGGCTAGAGATCACTCAGTCATGCTGATTGAGTTAGAATAACAGACTCAAAACTTTAAAAGGAGGGAGGACTTAAAATCATTGTTCTTCCTCTGTTAACTATGGTTACCTGCAAGGAAACCTAGTAGTAAGATTGCACCTAAATCTACCATTTATCAGATCATCAAAAAAGGAGAGAAGTTCAATTGTTGTGAAAAAGGCTTCAGGGTGCCCAAGAAAGTTTAGCAAACGCCAAGACGTCTCTTAAAGTTGATTCCGCTGTAGGATCAGGGCACCACCAATGCAGAGCTTGCTCAGTAATGGCAGCAGGCAGGTGTGAGTGCATCTGACGCACAGTGAGGCAAAGACCTTTAGAGGATGGCCTGGTGTCAACAAGGGTAGCAAAGAAACCACATCTTGCCACAAAAATCAGGGATAAACTGATATTCTGCAAAATGTACAGAGATTGGACTGCTGAGGACTGGGGAAAATTCATTTTCTCTGATGATGCCCCTTTCCGATTGTGTGGGGCATCCGGAAAAACACTTGTTGCTCAGTCCTGTGTCAAACCAAACTGACCCTGTCAGTTTACCACTTTTCCTTCCTTAAACCCCTTTTGATAGTTACTGACCACTGCAGACCTGGAACCCCCCACAAGAGCTGCAGTTTTGGAGATGCTTTGCCTAGTCATCCCAATTTGGCCATTGTCAAAGTCAAAAACGTGTTTCCTACTTTTAACACATCAACTTTGAGGACAAAATGTTAACTTGCTGCCTAATATATCCCACACACTGACAGGTGCCATAGTGATGAGAATGTTAGTGGCGTTCTCTTCACCTGTCAGTGGTGATAATGTTATGGCTGATTGGTGTACATTGCCTTCTGTCAGACCACTTTCATTGCTGACCCATATGTACTCCTAATTGGCAATGAACCGTCAAACCAAATATGTTTTTTGACAGGGAAATGGGGAGTTACATGAAGCTGTATGTGTAGGATTAAGAGTTGACGTGACTCCTATCCTGAGAAAATGTGCAATTCAGACCTCTAAAGTAGTTTAATACCATGTCTGAGCTTGTTTTCCTGTGGTCAGGTCTCAGTGTGTTGCAGTGTGCAGCCGTGGCTCTGAATGTCACCATGCAAGAGCTTGAGAGAAGTGTGGACCCCAGTCAGGTACGATTCCACACACTTTGTAAGGAACAGATTATGGAAACACTGGAATGTCTTCTGCAGATGGAAAGCTACCACCCTACTCTGGTTAGTCACTTTGTATCACATACAGTATAATAAAGTCATAGTTATTTATTAGGAAAGTTAGTAATGTTTAATTTGAATGAACACCCTAGGACACCCTATGCCATAATAGCTGGTATTGCCCCCTTTGGCTGAAATAGCCTCAATAAGACCTTCCCAATAACTGTCTACCAGTCTCTGACATCAACTGGGAGAAAGTTT
>JACXGK010015223.1:0-10664 GCA_016801125.1 Novumbra hubbsi | reverse complement strand
GTGTTTGTGCCCTGCCCGGCCTTCCCCATCCTTCCCTAGTGTGTTTGTGCCCTCCCTGGCCTTCCCCCTCCTTCCCTAGTGTGTTTGTGCCCTGCCCGGCCATCCCCATCCTTCCCTAGTGTGATTGTGCCCTGCCCGGCCTTCCCCATCCCCTCCCTAGTGTGTTTGTGCCCTGCCCGGCCATCCCCATCCTTCCCTAGTGTGTTTGTGCCCTGCCCGGTGTGGAATTATTTACACTGAAACTAGACTAGCAACATGCCTGAGATTAATAAAGGCCATTTGTCTCAAGATGCACGCTTACACAAATACACTCACTGACTCTCCCGGCTGAACAGGAGACACATATATATAAGAGGAAACGAAAGGAGACAGATGCATCCTGTTGACGCTGAAGTTGACACTCGAGTTGACCTTCAATGTTGAGGCACCAGACAGACACACACACATACGTAAAGCATTGACTATCATATAGAGCATTAGACCACCCTAGAAACATGAGCCAAATAAGGATACAGAATAAGAACGATTGAATCTGATTGGAACAATGCTTGCTACGCCTTGTCTCCTGCACTCTTTTTATACTGATGTGAGACTACCCCAGATCAGATCTTTTCGGCAGGTTGTGTGGAACTGATCTCCGGATAATTATCTGCTGAATAAAGAATATTGCAAACGAACAGACTTGTGTCGACTTGATCTTCTCCAAACGGACTCGAGGGGAAACAGATGGTTTCAACACCGGCCATCCCCATCCTTCCCTAGTGTGTTTGTGCCCTGCCTGGCCTTCCCCATCCTTCCCTAGTGTGTTTGTGCCCTGCCCGGCCTTGCCCGGCCTTCCCCATCCTTCCGTGGTATTTTTCCCATGTCTTGTTATTTTTTTGGTCCACTGTGCTCTGCGCTTGGGATCCCTGCCTGACACCTGCCAGTCCTTCCTCGGTCCTGACAGAAGCCCACTCCACAAGAACAATGACACAATCTCCATTGCAGTGTGGGGGAAGTTAGGTGGCCTTAACCTTAGAGAAAGCCTCTGCTAAATCTCGATATGGCTCTGGAGGTTTTGGTACATAAGCATGTCCCGGGTTTTCCACAGAGGTGGCGTTTACATGCAAAACCTGACAACCTTCCATACACTTTGACGACCAGCCTATGATTATTCCCTAGGTGTGGGTTATGTAGTCGAAGCCAGGGCAGTCCCAGGACCACCACATAATTGGAGGACTGAAGGACCTCCTGATGGTCATCTCAGATTTAAAAAAGAACTGGTTCAGTCTTGTTCCCAACCTGTTCCCAATGGCTTCCCATCCAATCCTTCGATACTCAGAAGTTTGGCTAATGCTCTCACATGCAGATTATATCAGGTGACTGTTCCTTGCGCTATGAATTTGCCCGCCGACCACCAGTCAATTAAAGTTGGAAATCTTTGCTGGCCTTCCTTTCCTGCTTGCAACACAGCTTTTGTTACCCGGGAAAGCCAGTTTCAATTCATGAATTTGGACAATGTTAATAATGTTGATTCCAGGCTAGGACAGAGTTAAATAATGGCATGTTGTGAAAAATTACTCCATGGACCTTCAAGAACCACACAACCACACATTTTATTTCAACCAAATATGAGTGTACAAACTATCCTTCTAAGTACATGTATATTAATGAAACCTATTGTTAACTGATACTCCAGCTAAATGCTATAACATGTTTGATATACTTATTTATTGTACTGTTGTAGAGTTTTTGATGATTGAGGGCATTGATTATGCTGGTTTGTCACTATGTGATTCATTGTGACATGATTACTTGATTAAAAAAATATTGTTGTACTTTAAAATCTAAATTACATCAGCATTACACATTGATCTCTACACCAGTGTAGTATTTTCAAAACAAATATCTTGTTCTGTTACTGTACATACTGCATTTTATTTTAAACCACAAAAATTATATTGTTGTAAGATTACTTCACTGTTAGGTTATTAAATAAAAAATAAATAAAGGTTTTGGCTACATTTGCGACAATGTTTCACAAAAGAGGTTCTGCTTGTTATTACACTGATAACTCAGTTTCAACATTTGACATGTTGTCTCTTTAAAATGATCAATCAAATACAGGTACAAATAAATTATTTCCACATCATTTTCTCTGATGAATCCCCATTTCGATTGTTTGGGGTATCTGGAAAAAAACGCTTGTCCAGAGAAGAAAAGGTGAGCACTACCATCAGTCCTGTGTCATGCCAACAGTAAAGCATCCTGAGACCATTCATGTGTGGGGTTGCTTCTCAGCCAAAGGAGTGGGCTCACTCACAATTTTGCCTAAGAACACAGCCATAAATAAAAGTACCAAAACATTCTCTGAGAGCAACTTCTTCCACCCAACCAAAAGACAGTTAGGTGACGAATAATGCCTTTTCCAGCATGATAGTGCACCTTGCCATAAGGCAAAAGTAATAACTAAATGGCTCGGGAAGCAAAAACAATGAAATGTTGTGTCCATTGCCAGGAAACTCCCCATGCCTTTATCCTATTATCTGTGGTCAATCCTCAAGAGGCGGGTAAACAAAAACAAAAACTCCAAGCATTGATTAGGCAAGAATGGGTGGCCATCAGTCAGGATGTGGCCCAGAAGTTAATTGACAGCATGCCAGGACGAATTGCAGAGGTCTCGAAGAAGGGTCAACACTGCCAACTCTTTGCATGTATTTAATGTTATTGTCAAAAATAGCCTTTGACAAATACAAAATGCTTATAATTATACTTTAGTATACCATAGTAACATCTGACAAAAAGATCTAAAAACACTGCAGCAGCAAACTGTGTAAACCAATACTTGTCATTCTCAAAACAATTGGCCACGACTGTACACAAAGATCACCAAGTCATCACGCAGCATGTCCCTGAACACCTCGCCCACAAAGGACTGGAAGACCGAAGGAGCATTAATTAACCCATATGGCATCTAGACAAAAGCAACGCAAATATCCAGAGCCAAGGTATCCTGCTGGTCAGAAAAACAACAACATATTTAGCCCTTTAGAAATGCCTTTTCTAAACTTTTATTATTTACCATGTCACGTTCTGATCAAGGGGCTGAAGGCAGACGCAGAAGCAAATGAAAATAGTATTTATTTCAGAAAACAGTGAAGCTTACGGGTGGTAAGGCCAATCTAAAACTTAGCAATAGAGTGACAGAGAAAAAGACTTGCATCAATACACAACAAAGGAACTGAGGGAACCTATAAAACCTACTAAGTGTAAATGGGAAACAGGTGGTATAATAGAACAAGACAGTCCAGGTACGTTGACAATGGCTGGGTGTTAAGAGGAGTTGGGAAACAATAGTAAATAGAAGGCAGGCGATTCAGACCGGCGCCGGAGAGGTGGAGGTGGTGGCACTGTGCCGGGGTAAACCGTGACATACCACTTAGTATGGAATGAGATACACAGGCTAGTTTTGAAATACCAATTCTAATTGCAAACATATCCATATTGTTAGCATTGTAAAGTACATATACATTAGCTTAGCACAAATTGGATGTGAAAAGGTAAAGGCACATCGGATCAAACACCCGCCCTACAAATTACATATGTTACATGTTGCTCTTTATTCAGTTATTCATGCTGGGATTATTTTCAATAAGTGTTCATGATGTGCATCTGTTTGATTAAATGTATAATAAATGCAGAAATTAGGAGATACTGCACTTTTTCTGTCCTTTCCAAAAAAAATTAGTATTTGTTGTATTAAAGTATTAAAGAAGGGTTCAATTTCAGGTAACTTCTCTTAAATTTAACCCTTCTGTTCCTCACTCAAAACGTTCCTTTTTAATTTTTTGGAATTGTAAGGAAAAAGGTACAGTGGTTTCAATCAACAATTGCTGTAGAAATATCAAAATGTAACTTTGTGATTATTAAATATTGGTGGAGGGGGGGAAAATTGTTATTAATGTTATTTTGTGTAGTCTGTATTATTATTGTTTTATTGTTGCAGGTGCATTTCATTGTGTCTGTTCTGTACTCTGTCCTGACTCCTTTCATGAACCTAATGATCTAAAGCCTGAGTAACAAGGAGCTGAAAGATGCCATCAAGAGAGCATTCTCCCGACACATAGACATTTTGCCACAGGGCTGCAAAACACTCAACACATTGTATAAAATCCTATATTATAAAATATAATATATTGTTTAAAGCCCTTTTTACAACATCAGCAAGAAACAAAAATATCAACAAAATGACCTGGATTCAAAACACTTGCAACATTAATCAAGCCATGACATTTTGCAGTCACTTATTTTAAACCTGAAGAAAAGACCTTCAAATGTTATGCAACACATAAGATAGAACCTATCTATATTGCATTGAGTAACCACTTTCTGAGCCTGTGATGGTCTATCTAAATAAAATGGTGTCTTTTATCCCCATTGCCTGTACACTTCTTTACCACATCTATGATTGGTTGTTTAGAAAGCAAAACAACTTTATTTTCATGTATCCTGCTTGACACAATTGTGAATTACACTAATATACCAATTTCATTCAATAGTTAATAGGAGAAACAAAGTATATGTCACGGTTTTGTAGTGGGGTGGAACCATACGCAGACATACTTGTATAAAGAAAGGTGATTTAATCCAATAAACAGGTACAAACTAACATGAAACGGTAAACGTAAATGAAAGGATTAACTAACAAAACGAAGTACAAATAACAGGTAGCTTATACACTGAACATTGAATTAAATGACGACAAACCGTGAGCTGTTGAGTTACAAACAAACAAACAAACAATAAACCACACCGGGTGTGGTGCAAACCGAACCTAAGTAGGCTCCCCAATCAGAGTCAACTGAATGCAGCTGCTCTGACTGGGGAGCCCACAACGGCATAGAGAGGGCTAGAGGCCACACAATTAGTCCTGCCCTGTCAGGGCATGACAGTATAAATGGAATTGCATTGTTTGACATGAGTAATTATATTTGTTTTTAATGAATCCTAAAGTTAAGTTGATGAGTAATAGTTAGGTGGTTGTTATTCATTTCTATACATAAAGAAAACATCACTTTGTAAAAGTGTAATCACAGATGACATTTTTGCCCCTCTGAATTCCTTACAAGCACCCCAAATGAAGATGAAGTTTAATAAAAAACAGCTCTGGATAGAAAAAAATTTGCAAGGTTTGCACGTAAAAATGTAATTAATATAATATTAACATCTGTCTTCCTGTCATTTAAAGTACATTCCATATTGAAAACCAGTTCTCTGTTAATAATATAATTAAAACATTTTCCTGCACTACTTACACAAGGAAATGACGGCTCTCAACCAACAATATGCCTCAGTTTATCAGAACTCAGTTCCCTCAAGTGATAGCTGAAGAGACACCCCAGTCCTGTTCAATAAATGCAAAATATTGCAGTTTCCATAAAAGCATGTACAATATATGTTATTTTCCGGTCATTGTTCAAAGCTTAATGGGGAAACGTTTTTTCAACTAGCAAAAATGTATATTTTATGAACTGTTTGTTGTACCTTATTTGGTAAACAATTGTTAAAAATAGTTAAAAATATTGAATGCATGTAGCATCTGATACTCCAGAGTGACATTCCCAATGTAAAGTTCTGAAATCCTCCACTGACAATGAATGACTTCCAGTTCAACGCCAAGAGTCATCATGATGAAGCCACATGGTCCCTGTGTAACGCTGTGTATATCATGTGTTTAATCTCTTTAGTTTGTAAACCATATATGGTGGGGTTGACACAGCTAGGGACCACACTACCCAGCACACTACACAGTTTACGTAAGTCTGCATATGCTGAGAAGCGGTGGAGGATGATAATAGTGAACCCACATCCCAACACAATGAAGTAGACCAGTAAGTGTGTGCTGCAGGTGGTCAGGGCCTTGTTGTTTAAAGAACTGCTTTTACTGCGTAGACACACATTGGTGATCAACAGATATGTGAGACTGATGCTCCCTATGGACATGACAAACAACACAACAGTAAAGGTTAAACCATACATGTTATTTATGAGCACACTCTCGCAGGAGAGCTTGAATAAGGAGGCGTTGTCGCAGTATGGGTTAAATATGCGCGTCCTACAGACAGACGGATTGGGAGGCCCAGAAGAATCCCCACTAGAACAATGGCCACCCCCCAAGCAGACACAGACAACTTGATCACCATTTTGTTGTTCATGATGGCGGTGTACCTCCAGGGGTTGCAGATGGCCACATACCTGTCAAAGGCCATGATTATTAGAATGGTGTGTGAAGTTGTAGCAAATAATTGAGCACAGAAAGCCATATGCTGCTGAGGTGCTGGGGTTAAAATGTCCATAAGAATCAAGGTATCATTGTTGTAACCCCAACTACGTTATTGAGAGGCAGGTTCCAAAAAAGCATGTACAGGGCAACGAGAAAGTGTTCACAGTCCATTTTGTTATGTTACAGCCAAAATCCAAAATGGATTCAATTAATTTTTTCCTTCCAATTTCTACACAGAATACCCCCTAATAAAAAAAAAATGAAAAAAGTTTGTTTCTTATTTCTAATAGATTTGCAAAAAATAACAATGGAAATATCAACATGTCCATAAGTATTCACAGTTTGTGCTCAATACTGATGCAACTTTGGCAGCAATTACAGCCTCAAGTCTTTTTGAGTATGATGCTACAAGCTTGGCACATCTACTTTTGGGCAGTTTCTGTCACGGGGCTGGCAGGTGTCAGAAGGGGGACCCAAATGCAGGACTCAGAGGTTCAATAATTACAAGCGTTGAAAACTAAACAAGGAGTTTCGGGAGTAATAACTAGAGTGTGAGGGATGTCAAGAAGAGTACAAAAAAGAACTCAAGGGGAGTGCGTAGCCAAGCGGAAAAGATAAGGGAACAAACTACGGAACTGCGATTAGCAGGAGTACAGAAAAACACCAAAATACCTACGGGAACCTACCTAGAAAGGTAAGGGGGCACAAATGCGCATAGAAACAGCGTTGATCTGGCAAAGTAAAAGGGGGAATCTGAGATTGAAATAGAGTAGTGCTGATGAACGGATTGCAAGCAGGTTTGCTTAATGGGTAGGTGGGTGACAGTATGGGAAATGGCATGCGTGAGTCCAGAGTGATATCCAGGGAACAGAACCACTGGGGGGGGGGACCCAGACCCGGGCTAGACCTGGGCCGTGACAGTTTCTGTCATTTATCTTTGCCTGACCTCTCAAGCTCCATCAGGTTGGATGGGAAGCGTTGGTGCACATTTTCTGATTTCTCTAGAGATATTCAATCAGTTTCAAGTCTGGGATCGTCACAAATTCTTTCAAAATGTCTCCTGCCCCACAAGAGGAGACAATACACTAGACCATGTGTCCACGAACATTCCGGAGGCTTACAAAGCCATCCCCCTCCCCCACCTGGGTCAGTCTGATCACCTATCACTTCTCATGCTTCCCAAGTATTTACCCATCATCAAGCGTGTGAAACCTACAGTGACAGTCAAAGTGTGGCCTGGTGGGTCAGACTTATCACTACAGCACCAGTGTCAACAGACAGACTAGAGTTTGTTTGCCACTCAGGCTACCACTGACTCCCATATTGACATTGATACATATGCATCATCTGTCCTGGAATACATCAACACCTGCACCAACAATGTCACCACCTATAAACAAATAAAGACCTTCCCCAACCAGAAGCCTTGGATGAACAAAGAGGTCCAACTGCTGCTGAAGGCGCGCAATGCTGCTTTCAGATCTGGAGATATGAAAGCCCTAACCCAACACGGTCACCCCCTCTAGACTAGTTACCAACCTCCTAGACCTTGAGATCAGCCCCGCTCTCGGCAACTGGACTTTGTACTTTCTTACCAACAGACCCCAGTCTGTCAGGTTAGACAAACTCACCTCCTGCACCCTGACCCTGAACACTGATGTCCCACAGGGCTCTGTGCTTAGCCCACTCCTGTACTCTCTTTTCACCAATCACTGCGTCCCTCTGCAAAGCTCCAAAACCATCGTCAAGTTTGCGGACGACACCACGGTGGTTGGCCTGATCAGCGACAACAAGGAGTCAGCCTACAGAGAGAAGGTCAAGTACCTTGTGGCTTGGTGCGCAGAAAACAACCTGGCCCTCAAGACCAAGAAGACCAAATAACTGAATGTGGATTACAGGAAGTCTAAAGGCTGCATCCATCCCCCTGTCCTCATTGATAGGACCACGGTGGAATGTGTGGCCAGCTTCAAATTCCTGGGTGTCCACATCTCCGAGGACCTCTCCTGGTCCTTCAACAGCTCAAGCCTGGTAAAAAAGGTGCAGCAAAGCTGGTACTTTTTAAGGAAGTTAAAGAAGGCCCACCTATCTACAAACATTGTTGTTCTGTACTTGTACTGTTCAATGACAATAAAGTTGAATCTAATCTAATCTAATAACCGGACCAGCTTTTGTAATTCAGTGGTTAGCATTAGCAATATGGTTAGCCTACCTGCTCCCTCAAGACTTCAGTGATTGTATGTTCTAGTAGATGTCAAATAATCTGAATATCAAGAGATGTGTGTGTGCCATGCAGTTTATCAATGATGTAAAAAAATCAAAATGACTAAGCTGCGGTTAGCTACTGAACTGGCAATGTCAATGTGCTGCGCCCTGCTAATCTATTTCTGTATTTACCTCTCCCTGCGCCCCTATCTGATTTTAACTTTCCCAAAAATGTATCCCCTTGTTTAGAAGCAAACAACTAGCTAAATAAATATAAAGTCATAAGCCCCTTTCACACATTAAGTAGGATATATCCCTGAATGAAAGCAGTCACAACGCAGTAACATTGCATGGACAAGCATGGTAATAGTTATGTCCGTCTAACAAGCACAGCAATTTACAAGGTAATTTTATTTAAAGCTGTAGCAGTTTTATGTGGACCCACAATGTCAAGAGAGAAGTTGCTCTCAGAGAATGTTTTGGTACCATTCTTTATTCATGGCTGTGTTTTTAGGCAACATTGTGAGTGAGCCCACTCCCTTGGCAGAGAAGCAACCCCACACATGAATGGTCTCAGGGTGCTTTACTGTTGGCATGACACAGGACTGGTGGTAGCACTCTCCCTTTCTTCTCCAGACAAGCTTTTTTTCCGGATGCAATTGGAATGGGGATTCATCAGAGAAAATTACTTTATCCCAGTCCACAGCAGTCCAATCCATGTACCTTTTGCAGAATAACAGTCTGTCCTTGATGTTTTTCCTGGAGAGAAGTGGCTTCTTTGCTGCCCTTCTTGACACAGGCCATCCTCAAAGTCTTGATGGACTATCTTGGGCATCCTGAAGCCTTATTCACAACAATTGAACCTCTCTCCTTATAGTTGTTGATTTTCCGATAGGAGATATAGGTGCAATCTTACTAGCAGCAAAATCCTTGCCTGTGAAGCCCTTTTTGTGCAAAGCAATGATGACTGCATGTGTTTACTTGCATGTAACTATGGTTAACAGAGGAAGAAAAAGATCTTAAGCCCACCCTCCTTTTAAAGCTTTCTGTTATTCTAAACTCAATCAGCATGACAGAGTGATCTCCTGCCTTGTCCTCGTCAACACTGTCAACTGTGTTAATGAGATGATCACTGAAAGGATGTCAGCTGGTCTTTTCGTGGCAGGGCTGAAATGCAGTGGAAATGTTTTTTTTTTTATTAAGTGAATTCTCATTGCAAAGAGGGACTTTGCAAAAATTGCAATTCATCTGATCACTCTTCATGACATTCTGGAGTATATGCAAATTACCATTATCAAAACTGAGCCAACAGACTATGTGAAAATGAATAATTGTATAATTCTCGTACAGCCGGACAGCTATATCTAACTTCTCTTGGGCTGGACATCTTGTAATGCCAATCTTTGCTTGTGAGACATGTAGTCAAAGCATTTATGGGAAGGGGACACACTGGGCTGTATTGTATGTATAAAGGCCTGAGCTCAACCTGAGTCTGCTGAGTGTTTGTCACTGCTTCAGCTTTGCAAATCTTAAATATAACTTTAATTGTTCCAAGAAATAACAGTCACACTGTTTCAGATATGGAAATCAGAGAACCAGCTGTAAAATGGGAGGACAACTAAGTGTAAACATAATATCTGTAAGGATTGTTCGTGAACAGGCGATGGTGTGGATCCAATTGCACGACTGAGGAAAACAACTCCTGAGGGGGATAGACGTAAGGATCCGTAGTGGTAACAGTAGTAGTGGTATGTTGCACTCGGATTAGCGATGAAGGCACACGTCCAGGAGTGTAGGAGTAGGTCTGTATATATATATATATATATATATAGTGAGAGCAAAGGCTGTTAAGCCAAAAGTTGCGGTGAGACGCAGGAGTCAAATAACAAATACTGGCTGTGACAAACTAGCGTAGCATTTTGTTTGAACTGACACTGAGCCAAGGGAAACGGGGAACTAAGTAAGGCCAGTGATCAGTGTGATGAGGGACAGGTGTGCGCTGGTGGCCAGGTGCTTGGTGACGGTGTGATTTGTGACAAGGAGGAGCACATCGCTCACAGGCCACCAGAGGTAGCCAACGGGCCAGCAACAGTCAGGTAGGGTGGAACCCTGACAGGACCCCCCCTCAACGGACGCCACCTGGCGGCCGCCCGACACGGCCCGGATGGGCACGGTGGAAGTCGCGAATGAGCGAGGGGTC
>JACXGK010015222.1:0-10683 GCA_016801125.1 Novumbra hubbsi | reverse complement strand
CTGCCCCCCCCCCCTCTTTCCTCCCCCCTCTCCCCCCCTCACCCTTGACCAGACTCCATGAGGTCTTGATGGACCTGCAGCACCAGCAGTTGAAGCAGCTCACTGATTGGTTGGAGCTGACCGAGGGGCGGATCAAGAGGATGGGAGCTCAGCCAATGGGGCCAGACCTGGAGGATGTCAAACACCAAGTGGAAGAACACAAAGTAGGCTACATACCTGTAGGGCTTAATGAGTAATGTTTATCCAAGCACAAGGCAGCAGAATCATAAGTACATCCTGTGTAATAAATTCAAGTAGTGATGCTTGGTGAATTGTTCACCCTTATTACAGGAAAGTCTCATTAAACCACATTATCAAGGAATGTTTGTAATAATTGCATGTGCATTATTGCCATTCCTTTGGGAGCATTTTATGTATAAATATGGTTTTTATTTGTCCCTCCTGAACTCATGGGCCATTTTGTGGTTTGTGTATGTCATCTATTGAGGCCAAACCTTTTATAAAGACGTTCCAACGTTCCAGTGACCAGCGGGTCAAACAAGCAGTTGTCAAATGAACTCAAACAATCAAACGAAATGTCATCTCAACTAGTCCTTTTTACATCAGCATTTCTGAGTGCTCATGCACATCAAGTCAAACCTATTTCATAAAGCTCTTTGCCACAAAGCTGCTGCCACAAAGTGCGTTGATGGTACTGATTGGTTGCGTCTCATGCAGCTTTTGCAGGAAGACCTGGAGCTGGAGCAGGTGCGCGTGAACTCTCTGACCCACATGGTGGTGGTGGTGGACGAGAACAGTGGAGACAGCGCCACCGCAGCCCTGGAGCTGAAACTACAAGTGAGATTGACGCACACGGTGTTGACATGTCTGCCATTTAACAGGCACTCATCTCTAAAACGAAATACACTGCTCATAGTAGGTCCTCAACCCCCGCAGCAGGACCGGTATCTGCTCCTTTGGGAGGAGGAACAGGAGGAGCACTGCCTGAGCCTTAAAAAATGACCTCCCGTGGGCTACTGGTGTGCATGCTTCTGACCAGACGGTCCGAAACTCCATGAGGGTTCTAGTTGGACCTGTGCTCACAGCCCAGCATGGTTCAAGGTGAAGTCGTCAGAACCAAGGTGTGGTCAGGGATGGAGGGTTTGAGCCGTGCCTGGCGGTTGCGAGGGGCCGTTTCTCTTTCCGCTTTGTTGCTGAGCAGCGTGGTCTGGCAGTGAATGAAAGCCAGTGGAGTGAGCGAGGGGTGTGGGCTGGAATGGGGTGGGGTGGTGTGGGAGAACTATGGAAGGTTGACCAACAGAAGGGCCTTGTTGTTCTGGAGGAGCAGGGGTTTGATGGCCCAAGCAGGGAGCCCTACAAAACTGTGAGTTGCAGTAGTCGAGACGTGAGATGACACACTCACACAGTAAGTAATCACGCAGAAGTTGTCTGTGCCTGACTAATACACTGTCTGATGTTTTCCATTAGCAGAAGAGAGGAATAGAAACCCAGTCAGGTAGAAAGTAGTATTTGTCTGTAAAAGATTGGATGGTAAATAATTAGTGTTCCTTGTTCCCTGGTAATTAACCATGTCTAGCAGTTATCGGTCCAGGACTTCATGATGCTGCTGTTCTGTCTCTTCTCACTGGAAAACAGAGGGGGAAAGAGGAGAGAGAGAAAGAGGAGTAGAGAAGGAGTGAGAGATGTAGAGAAGGAGAAAGAGAAAGAGGAGTAGAGAAGGAGAGAGAGAAAGAGAGAAAGAGAAGTAGAGTTGGACAGTTACGTGGGAGAGAGAGAGAGAGAGGGAGAGAGTTGAGAAAACGATATGGAGGTAGAGACCAAAAGAGAGGAATGGAAAGAGTGTGACAGATAAAGGCAGAAGAGGGGTGGGAGGAGAGGTGGGGGTCCAGGGGGGGTGGGGGGGACGTAGACCAGGCAGTGAGATCAGAGAGAGAGAGAAGAAAAGGAAATTGCCTTGTTTATTAGTCTCTGGTTCAGTTTGTGGTTGTCAGGAGGGAATGGGAGGAGACGACTGTCCTGTCCTCCCTTCAGTATGAATAATAATAATAGAGAACCTGCCCCAACCAGATCTGCAGTTGCCAGTTTAGTTCCTACTTAGGGTGGAGAGATACGACGCGGCCAAGCAACACATCGGTTTTGGACTGCCGCATTGAGGAACGCGGGGAACTTGGCTTGTTGACTGGCCGAACACCACAGTCACACACCACTGGCATCCACCGTCCATCTACACAACCTGTTTCTGACTTTGTCCCTGTCCTTGTCTCTTTACTAGGGGAGCCTATTACTCTGTTACAATGACAGTAACATTTTACACATGAATTCCGGTGAGGGTCGGTGGTTTTTACAACTAGCGGCTGATGGAGCTCTTCCTGATTGGTGTCTTTTACAGTTTTAGAGTCAGAAGCCATGTCATGTGATTACTGCAGGCTGGGATCCTAAAAAACTACTTTCAAGATGCTTTTTCCTGCAAATCTTTTCACTCTTACACAGCTTATTGCTCATGTGACACCAATAATGATATAGTAATTTTTGTTCAAAGAAAAGTATGATAAAAGTGAAATTAGTCCCAATTAAAAGTAAAATAAGAAACATCTTCCCCTATATTTCTTCTTCAATACTCTTAAGGTTCTCTTACTCAATCATTTATGTCTTCCAGTTGGAGTTATAAAACATGCGGTTACTAACATGCCAACTTTGTTAGTCATTTATCAACATTATGAGGTATGTGGTAACACTGTAAGTCACACTGGAGGAGAGCATCTGCTAAATGACTCAAAAGTAATATAAATGAAGGTCAGGGAACACACTTGATGAACTAAGACAAAAGGTTATTCATCTCCATAAATTAGGCTATAACGATATAAAATATAGTTACACACCTGAATATTCCCATTCCTGCTATCGGACAATAACTACGAAGTTTTAAGCAACGTGAGCTGTGATGAACCCAACTTGAAAAAGCCTTTGGCGTATCGCCCCAGCGGCACTGCTTGACGGATGGTGAGGGAGACAGATTCTCTTTACAACCAATCAGAGCTCCGTTGTGGAATCTCTGATGACAGGCGGCCAATGAAACCAAACGGCTGTCGTTAAACTGAACGCTCCACAGAAACGGGTCTCTGAAGCCGTCACCACCGGTCTGTTTAATGCCCCCGTTCTCCTCCACGTTCTCCTCCCCGTTCTCCCCCACCCCCCTCCCCACAGCTCCTGGGGGACCGCTGGGCCGCCATCTGTAAGTGGACGGAGGAGCGTTGGGTACTGCTGCAGGAGATCCTGCTCAAATGGCAACACTTCACCGAGGAGCAGGTAAAGACAAGGAGGTGGAATCCATACGACAATGTCCCACGGGCCTTTGAACAACCACACCTAGGGCCTTCTATGTACACATGTTGGTTTGAACTCGGATGAAGGCCTGAGTAAATCCGCCCTCTCTCCTCTGGGACACATCTAAAAGCCTTGTCGAGGTTTGCGCTACTCGTCGTACTTTCCTTACGCTTCTCAGACGGGGGTTAGGTTGCAGGTCAGTTCTTCTGGAACAAGAAAGATGTACTTTAAGTATCCAGCTGCACTCCAAGCCCATGTACCCATATTCTCCCAAATTCCTCTACTGTACCTTAGCCAAGGGTCGTTTGTTCTCTGTTAGTGTTAAAAGTACACATTTACTTTTATTATTTTTAATGTAATTATTATTTATTTATATATATATATATATTTTGTATATATAACTTAGTTTCAATTGTATTATTTACTGTTTTTTGTGTTGCTGATATTATATTTCAAGCTGCTATTTTTGCACAAGTGCGTATCTAAGAAGAAGTCATTTTGTATTTTCTTGGACAAATATTCCCCACCCTCAGTCCACAATACAGGGGTTTTAAGCTTGTTTGCAGGTAACCTATATATGACTCTGTTCAGGCACTGAAAAGCTCTCAGTCCATCAATGTGTAATATGATGCAGTTCAACAATAAACCTGTCCTGCAATGAAGTCACAATTCACTAAACAATACTAGGCCTGAGAGGTCCCAGGGAAAAAAGAACATGGTGATCAATCACATTTATTGCTGTCAAATACCCCTCCAATTTTAGATGACCAAAAGAGGAAAACAGAAAATAATTCACATCAAATGTTTTATTTTATTCTAGTTAGTTTAGGTCCTTGTTCCAGTTTAGTTTTTTTCTTTAATCACAGTTATCTCAAATCTTATTTCCTTTTACACCTTTTTAATGTGTTTTTTTATTTGTTCATGTTAATTTCCTTTTCTCTCCCATTCTTCGGTTTTTCCCTCTCCCTTTCTCTTGCTCTCCATCATCTCTCCCTCACTCATTAACTCGCTCTTCCTCTTTGCCTCTTCCTTTCTTCCCCCTGCTCCTCAGTGTTCGTTTGACTCCTGGTTGACTCAAGAGGAGGAGTTGGTTCGCTCCATCCAGAGTAGCGGCTTCAAGGAGCAAAGCAACATGGTTTCCAGCCTGAGAAGACTAGCGGTAAGTAACTGCTTCTTAAGCAAATCACCTGTGATGACCGAACTGAGTGACAGGCTTCTTAAGCAAATCACCTGTGATGACCGAACTGAGTGACAGGCTTCTTAAGCAAATCACCTGTGATGACCGAACTGAGTGACAGGCTTCTTAAGCAAATCACCTGTGATGACCGAACTGAGTGACAGGCTTCTTAAGCAAATCACCTGTGATGACCGAACTGAGTGACAGGCTTCTTTACAAATGAAGCTAGTTTTTATCAGTAGGAATGAAAACTTTGGGTTTTCAAATAATTTAATTGTGAACATGTTTTATAAAAATAATCAGGGAACTAGATGTATTTTTGTAGGATATCATTATTTGACAATTATGCGTTATTTTAGCAGCAAGAAGTTAGTACTTACACTTGAGTGAAGTCCTCATCTTCTCTGAAGTTGTTCAAAATGAACTTGCTCTTATGCTATGAAGCATGTGATCAGTGAAAGCCACCGTAGACAATGACCTTAGGAAGCATGTGAGGACTTAGCCAATGACTTCACAAGGTTAGCAGTCATCGTAAACTTCTGGGTTCGGCCAAGCCGTGGAGATGGAACCTTTGGGATGTGTCAAGCAGCCAGTTTACCCGGATGAATGTTGGCGTGTTGATGGTTTTCATCTATTTGTGTGTGTGTGTGTGTCTTGTTTGTACGTGTTTATGCTTTTGCTCGTGTGTGTGGATGTGTCTTAGGTGGTAAAGGCTGACCTGGAGATGAAGAGGCAGACCATGGACAAGCTGTGCTCTCTGTGCCAGGACCTGTTGTCCTCGGTCAAGAACAAGGAAGTGGCCCACAAGCTGGAGGCTCGTCTGGAGAGCTTCGCCCAGCGCTGGGACAAACTGGTCCAGAGTCTGGAGACGAGGGGCTCCCAGGTACCCTGCTGTAGGGGATTGTAAACGTCTGAATGTCAGGGACCCCTAACTACGATGAGGCCCTAGGGAAAGGCCCCTACTTAAATGAAACATTTATAGAGCATGTTCCTATGAACCTCATCCCGCTTGGCGACTCTGCAGTGTGAGGTGGTGTGCTGGGCGTTGTACAGGTCCTGCAGTGAAGCTTAGAAAACACACGTGCTACCTGAGCGTCGTCTGCTCTAGCCTCCAACGCTAGAGTTATTATATGTTATTGTTGCGGCGCTCCTCACCTCCTTCCTCCTGGAGGAGTTAGGGCTCATTGGAGGTTAGGGATGGTCGGTTAGAAGGCACTGATTACAGATTGCTGATTACTGGTGTATTGGGACAGGCAAGTGCTCCATCTGCCTACACCTGTCCACACCTGTCTATATCTGTCCACACCTGTCTATACCGTCCACACTTGTCTATACCTGTCCACACCTGTCTATACCTGTCCACACCTGTCTATACCTGTCCACATCTGTCTACACCTGTCCACATCTGTCTACACCTGTCCACATCTGTCTACACCTGTCCACACCTGTCTATACCTGTCCACATCTGTCTACACCTGTCCACATCTGTCTACACCTGTCCACACCTGTCTATACCTGTCCACATCTGTCTACACCTGTCCACACCTGTCTATACCTGTCCACACCTGTCTATACCTGTCCGCACCTGTCTATACTTGTCCACACCTGTCTATACTTGTCCACACCTGTCTATATCTGTCTATATCTGTCCACACCTGTCTATACCTGTCAACACCTGTCTATACCTGTCCACACCTGCACTGTAAACCTTTAAGTGATCTCTAGAGTTACCACCCATCACTAAACATGTTAATTAAATTTTCTCGACCCTTATAAGTCTACACCTGTCCATACCTTTCTAAACTTCTCTACACCTGTCGACACCACTCTACTTCTGACTACATGTCCCAACACCACTCTACATCTGCCTAGATATCATAAAGCTGCATCCTCCTCTTCCTCCTTCAGCATGTCACCATCTTTCACTGACCATTGGCCTCCTTGTTTCTCATCCCTTCCGGTCTGTTATCTGATCTGTCTTCGTGTCTCTTCTCTCCGTCTTCCTCCATTGTTTTCCTCCTTCCCCCTAATTCATCTCTCTTCCTCCTTCCCTCTAATACATTTTCTCTCTCTGTCTCCACTGTTCAACTTTTCCTTCCTGCCTACCAATAGTTCTCCTAATTTCTCCTGTTGTTTGTGTGTCTTTCCTTCTCCTCCATCATTTCAGGCCCATTGTAATCCTATTATTTCATCCAGGCTAAAGGTTGTGTCATTATTAGACAGGCAGGCATTCATCCGCCTAAGCCAGTCGCTATCTCACTGACGCCATGACTGCACGACAGTCCAGTATCACCGCTGGTCTCTAAGGACAGTTAATGGCTGTCCGTCATTGCTCTGTCTTGTCACTGGCTATCACGTACTAGGGCATATTCGTGGTTAACAAAACCAGCATGGGTTCAACTACTCTTACTATTTGTTGATCTGGGCTTCTGGACTATGCCATACCATCAGAATATTCATGAAACTGTGAAACAGTGTGTATCCGGGACTCTACGACAGATGAGAGCCAACGCTCAAAGGATTTCAGAGATTCATTACAATAATGTTTCAACCTGCATTTTTTGTTGGTGTTCTGCATTGGACTGAAATACCTAGAACACAAGATACATGAAAATTCAACTGATTTTACTGATTGTTATTTTTTAGCTATTTTGTCAAAGGATAATGTTTTTGTTTTACATTATCTGTGTTAGCAGAGATATAGCCCTGCTTATACTTGACACTAAAAAGGTACCACTGCACTTCATTCATTTTACCATCCAAGGTATTCAACAGAGAGACAAAAGAAAATATAACAATCTTCAGTGTTTGTAAGACTAACTTCCACGAAATAACCAATTGAGCTCAGTTAAGCACCTTCAAGAGAATCGGAGTACTCCGTAAATGGCCAATCATGTCACTTTAGGCTTTTCACTTGTGTGTAATAAACTATGTCAAGTCCACTGAAGTAGTATGTTTACCCCAGGTGTTCCCACCGCGCGCCTGTGAATACATCTGATGTGACAACGGGCGTTTTTTTCTTTTCTTTATTACAACGGTTAGAAAAGGTTTCCGTTTAAGATTCCCGGTCGTCGCTCGGCATCCGACGATCAGTGGGACGCCTCCCAGATGTATCTTCGTATGCGAACCACAGCGACTAATCCTCCGACAAGGACACAAGACCGCATCTCCAATCTGTCCGCGCGGATGTCCTGATTCCGTGTTTACCTGCTCTGACACGCGTGTGTGTTTCAGATCTCACTGGCTGTCACCACGGCACAGACTAAGCTGAGTACGAGCACATCCGCCGTGACGACGATACGTGAGAAGGTGGTGGTGAAGAATACTAAAGCTTTGCTGCCCTCCCCACCGCCACACAAGAGACCCATAGTTGTGGAAGCAGAGCTCAGGAAAAGGTGAGGACTCCGTTGCACGATCTTCATGCCGCCGAATGGAGGGCGTGATCGGGCAAGGGGCGTGGCCGGGCACCTTTGAAACTCCTAGACACCCGTTTGGGGTGGGGCCCTGGGGAGGCTTTATGCCTTATGAGCGAATCGAGGGAAAACGGTCGTGCCCATAAAATTGAATCTGTCAAAATGATCTACTGTGTCCGATTCTCACTGATCGCTGTACAGGGCTATAGATCCATTTTAATCTAAAGTGCAGAAATATAGTTACCTTTGGGGTGAGATATTGTTAGATAAATCATTGTCTTGGTCCTAGACCTAGAACTGTCTTGGTGACTGTGATCGATTGACGGAATTCAATCGTAGTTGTGTCTAAAACAAAATCTGTAACCATTTAATTTCCGGCCTATAGACAATATCTCGGGTCTCAGGACATCTCTGGATAGGCACCAAATGACACACTATTCCCTCCTTAGGGCACCGCTTCTCTATGAACTCCCTCTCCCTTTACCATACTAAAGCTAGTCTCTCTGTCACCTGGCTAACCTAAGGGAAAGACTAAGAAACAGGTATGTTTATAGATCAATCTAATCTATAGAGTATGCAGTATTATGTTTAGAAGTGTGCGGTTTTAACAGTTGGTGAACTGTTATTTAGCTCCACTAGTTCATAAGAATTATATTTGTCAGTGTAATGTGAAGGCAGTGATTGGTTATTTAGCTACTGTAGTTCATATGAATTGCATTTAGCAGTGTGATGTGAAGGCAGTGATTGGATTAATTATAGCCGTAGCATAACACTGCTTTTCTATCACTCTTTTACCCTGGTATTGATTAATCCACTTACAGTTTTTACAGTTGCTAGGACACATTTCCCAATACTTAGGTCACTTTTTCAAAACTCTTCACACAGTGAGCACAACAGATGTATATGTGGGCTAAACTGAGGATCAATTATCATTGCTTTGGCACAAAATGCATTCAATGAATACATCTTTCAAATTACATTAATTCTTTTCTCACTTCGACACAACAACCGCCAAAACTCTATGTACTTACAGGTCAATTTGCACATGCTTACATACTGTTTTAAAAACAGTTAAACTTAAGTTCAAAACAATAACATAATACAAAACTGAATAAGACAGCAATTTGCTACAATTCTACAGTAATATGGTAATAAAATATATTTTGAATCCTAAAATTAAATGCTATAAAAACAATTGGACAATTGGACCAACCACAGCTGATTCTCATTGTAGATGAACATCAGATTTTACTCTTTCAATTTCATTACAAAAGGAGACAACTGCTGAGTAGTTTTGCATTACTATTGTATCTGTATCAGTGGATGGTGTGTATACAAATTCTTGTATTTTGGAATTACTCAGTGCAAATGTCTGATTCATTCCAGTAACATATATTGCAGTGAATTGTAAACACAGATGTGTCTTTGTTTTACACAAGACAACATTGTATAATGCTACCTGTTGTTAGTGTTTTTTAGGTCATCGTTTTGTGGGTGACAAAGTGTGTTTGTTGTCTGTCGATCTTTGCTAGTGTTCTGGAAGAATGAGTTGATTTGAGACATGTATGAAGTGATTTGTTAGTTTTAGTGCATTTTGAAGGTGAAATGAACTGCTGTGCGGAGCTGACAGTTGGTTTGGAGAACTGTGTGAAGAGTTTTGAAAAAGTGACCTAAGTATTGGGAAATGTGCCCTAGCGACTGTAAAAAACTGTAATTGTCAGGTTTGAGCCCTGTAGGCTGAGGGGTATCAGATCATACGCTAACACATTCTGTTGACAGCGTTTCAACTTACGACTTGTTTATGTAAGCAGTAAGGTACCTCTGTGGATTGTGTTTCATGGGCAGCATCCATTCTATGTTACATTGGGCCAAAGAACAACTCTTAACCCTTTTCTTGGCCACTAACTACACTCTCATTAACCACACTCTCAATAACCACACTCTCGTTAACCACACTCTCATTAACCACACTCTCAATAACCACACTCTCGTTAACCACACTCTCGTTAACCAAACTCTCATTAACCACACTCTCATTAACCACACTCTCATTAACCACACTCTCGTTAACCACACTCTCATTAACCACACTCTCGTTAACCACACTCTCGTTAACCACACTCTCAGTAACCACACTCTCAGTAACCACACTCTCATTAACCACACTCTCGTTAACCACACTCTCGTTAACCACACTCTCGTTAACCACACTCTCATTAACCACACTCTCCCTGGCCTGGTCCTAATTATAAACCAGGTCTTTCTTACCCTGAATCCTGATTGGCTGAATGCCGTGGTTCTCAAGTATGAAAAAACTAGCATTGTTTACTCTTCTAATTACATTGGTATTTAGTATATAAACGCAGTAAAGCATCTTGAAAGGTTTGTGGTATTCGGGTATCGCCAATATACCTTGACAAAGGACGATAATTGTTAGAGAGTGTGTGTGTAGTGTTAGAGAGGGTGTTTTAATTATAGGCCGTGTGTTTAATTTAAAAGAAAAAGTGTATTAGAGTAGATAGAGTTTTTAAGAGGAAGAGATTGTGTTGGGGTTAGAGAGTGTGTGTGTGTTTTACAGTTTTTTACAGTCGCTAGGACACATTTCCCAATACTTAGGTCACTTTTTCAAAACTCTTCACACAGTTCTCCAAACCAACTGTCAGCTCGGCACAGCAGTTCATTTCACTTTCAAAATCCACTAAAACTACCAAATCACTTCATACATGTCTCAAATCAACTCATTCTTCCAGAACACTAGCAAAGGTCGAC
>JACXGK010015221.1:0-10651 GCA_016801125.1 Novumbra hubbsi | reverse complement strand
GCTGTTTTTTCCCCCTTTCAACTGGTGTCCCATTTAGACCTAAACAGGTGAAGTTAAGGGAGATCCTAACTAATTAGTGACCTTTATTAAACAATCAATTACAAGGTAAGAGCAAATATCTGCAGACACTCAATTTACCCCACTCTTCTCTACCCACAGGGTGTGTTATCTGCCTTATTTAAATGTAATAGGATTAGACCTACTTATCCAAATACTGAGTCCAATGTTTTTTTTTTCCTTTATCTTTCTGAATGAATATTGTAAAATATACTGTTTCCATTTCTAATCCATTTTTACCCCCCCCCCAAAAAAAGCTAAACAATACAGCTCATTTTCAGAACGCTGATTTTTTCATTATCTACATGGTGTCAGATATGTCCACGTCTTGTAGAAATTAAGATTTTATTCAAAAATAAAATTGCACATTGGAGATTTTTGTCAAATCTCTGTTAAATTGTGAAAGAGATTTTTTTTGTTATTAAGATTAATTGATTGATCTACTTTTGATATTGACTGGTGATTTAAGAAAAAGCTTTAAAATGTGCAATCTTGGTCACCATTATATAACAGGCTTCTCCATTTGATGATAGGTCAACCGCAATATCTTATGTAATAGTACTGCAACGGCCGACAGCAGTGATCACGCAAATCATTGATGTGACAGCTCCATAAGTAGTTATAGTGTGCAATGATATTAAAATTACAAATATTTTTAGTATTTAAAAATGTTTGTAATTACAAATATATTTTTTTCTGAGTAAAAAAAAAGCCTAATAAAACAAGCTTCTTGTTCATAGAAGTCAGATATAATCAGACCAAAATATTTAACACATTCAACTGTTTTCTTGGTAATATGACCTAAACAAATCTACAGTGCAGAGTTAACATAAATGTGATGTAGACTGACTTAAAATGACAATGATTCCAAAGTCTTGAGCATAATCGTAATTAATTATATAACCTAGCAACGAATATGCAACTCACAGCTTCTTCTACCCCACAACTTTCCCACACTGCATAGACAGGAAAGAGGGAGCATGTTCAGAGAATCCGACTTTCCATTTTGCATGGTTTTGGATGTTGTATAGAAAAACAAGACAAACGCCAATGAGCCAAAACATTATGACCACCTACCTAATATGCAGTGATCACAATAGAGTGGCTGTTGGATGTAACAGATGTAACCGCTGCTTTATAAACTAACTTTATTAACAAATAAACATTTGTTAATAAAGTTAGTTTATTAACAAATGTTTTGAGAAAACAAAACATTTGTTAATAAACTAACTTTATTAACTAATGTTTTGTTTTCTCAAAACCACATTTTGAAAATGACCCACTGTTTCAGCGACCCTGACGTAATTCAAAGCTATGTTGTCACAACGGCTTATGTCAATGACCACATTTATCCATGCTCCTAGGTATTGATATATCTGGCCAAAGGCCTCACATCACCTTCTAATCTGTGGTTGCACAGTGGTTGATAGTAGACTGAGTAGAAACCACTGTTGAACTCTAACCCTTATTCCCTGGCTCAGCACTGTGTCCTCGGTAATCTTGGTCTTTGGTGAACAAATCTGGGTCATTAAAATATTTGAGAGGGGAACACAAGGGTTCAATTTAAGAGGCCACTGCTAATTGAACCCTTCTCCTCTTCACTCAAAACTTGCCTTTTTAACCTTTTTGGAAAGCAAAGAAAAAGGTGCTGTGGTACCCTGTTTCTTTTCCACAGCTTTTATATAGTCTGGTGGGTAAAATACCATCATATGCTACTTGGAACTATGGTTATAGGTTAGGCTTTCTGTTGCACCTCATTCTCTTAGAACTGGGCTGCCCATCCCTGTTCCTGGAGATCTACCTTCTTGTAGGTTTTCTCTCCAACCCCACTAACCTCTGAATCGGCTGTTAGAATTACAGTCGGGTTGATGAGACGTGGTTGGAGAGAACCAATAGGAAGGTACATCTCCAGGAAATGGTTTGGGCTGCCCTGTCTTAGGCTGAACCTCAAATTGCAAACTACGTTTATTTACTTAAGTACGTACTTTGCGTATGATTGTGAAGTGTGTACTGTTTAGCATGTCATTATTGGGACCGATTTGGACATGCTACCTTACGCCTCAACAATTCTTTTGTTGATAAATATGAACATGATATTTAGTTAGACACCATTGAGCTGAGCCTGGTCTATGATCAAGCCTGGTGGTGGGCCTGTTGTACTGTGTAAAGGTTGAGGTCGTTTTTTCTCTAGTTTATCTCTGGTCAGCTGTAGAATGGACTGTTGAGCCAGCACTTTGACAGGTGTTGGAAAAGTGACAAAACTGACAATGGATTTTAAATACTGTTTCCCCTTGTGTTACTCTTCTCAGATGAAACAATGGACCTCTATAGATTCCCTTAGGACATCCAGTGGGTGACAGCCGTTCCAAACATTGTTCAAAATTGAAGCCTGTTTATGCCATTATAGCTCCTGCAAAACTAGTTGTAACCCATTTTTGTAAATCCTTTGGTAATTTCTAGCTTTTATACGAGACTGCATATGTGCATGTTCTTTAGAGGGTTCAGATGGAGGAAGGTCAGATGTCTGGCACACATATAGGAGTATCTCAACTGTGACTCTTAATGAGAAAATGCTGACATGAAAATGATTGACAAACTTTTCTGCATCTAATTATTTTATCAATCGTTGATAAGATAGGTGTGTTTAATCTTATTTTGGAAAGATGTGATTAGGACTTTGTGCCGACGTTGTGCAACTAAGTTTTGACCCTGTTGGTGAGGTAAATTATGGTTTGTCATGGGGTCGACAGAAGTAACGACCCAATGCTGCTAGATATAGGAAAGATTAATTTCGGGATTTTTTAGATTTAGGTCTCAGTTCTCCACAAGAGGGCAAGACAAACTTGTGTGTGCGTGCGTGTGACCCCATTTAATTGAGCCTATGTGTGATGTAACTGTGTCTTTGTGTGCTTGTGTTCTGTGTGTGTCTGTGTTCGTGCGTGAATGTGTGTTCGTGCATTACTAGAACCAGAAGTTACCCATAAAAGTGATTAGAGATGTTATTTTAGGCTTTGGTCCAGGTTGGGTTTAGGGGTTTGTTTTAGATACGTGGGCTGAAGGAGAATAGAATTTATAATAGAAAAAAATGTGTTCCTGAAAATGTTCTCACAAGTATAGTGATGCGTGCGCACGTATATTTAATCTTTGTGTGCCATATGCATCCTAGTGTTGGTCACAGTGTGTCTCTGGCTTGTTGAAGTGGGAGGGATTATCTGATCTCATCTATTTTGGGTAACACCCTCTCTGCGTTCCCTATATAAGCCTTCTGCTGACAGAAAACCTTTTCTTCACTCCCTTGTTTTGCACAAGACCAGAGAAAGGGTAAGCATGTGTGTGTGAGTGTGTGTTACTCAGTGCCCTATTATTGGCTACAAACGGAGTGTCAGAAAAAGACTAAGCTACAATATTAGAACTATGTCCCTTAGATAGTTGGACAAATAATGCACAGAATACCTGTAAGATGGGAGTTTGTGGTATGTTTACGTAGTGAATAGTGTGTCAACATATTTTGTAAACAAATGTTCTACAAAGGAGCTAGCTTTCTGTCCCTCTGTTATGTAACCATTGGCTACCCCAAGGTTGTCACGGTTGCACTTTACTAGCAGCTGTAAACATGTGATCTTGAGAGCTGAGTACAGGGTTGGTAGAAAACCCCCAACTGCAAGCAAGATTCCTGTTTTGTTCCTGCGTTGACCTGATTTTAGTTGTCCCAAAGTTTAGAAGACAAATGTTTGATTTGTCTTCTTTTTTTTATCTTTATGGTGCAGGAAATATGTAGTTTTTCCTCTCCCTTTATTTGGGACACTTTCAAATACACGTGTAATAAATGTGGTCTGTAAGTAGTTAGACTGGATGTAGTTCATTCTCTGAAATTCTACCTCGGTGCAATGCAGCCCTGGAAGTTGCTAGTGTCAGGTCTCCCCCTCTTCTGGCCAGCGTTGCATGGGTTGTGGGCGGTGAGGAATAAGGATCCCTAACATGTCCAGGCACACAAGTTGGGTCAGGGGGAGGTGGGGTTGTACACAAGATATCTTGTTTGTCTACTTGTGCTGGCTCATCTTACCCTACAAAAATGTGACCCCCCCCCCCCGTAGGTTTCCCCCTAGTTAATCTTTCCTTTTTTGCCCCCCTCTGAAGAGGATGATTTGCGGAAACTGTACAATAAGTTCATTGATGCATCAGGGAAGCATGCATCCTGTGGAAGTAATTTAGAAGCATACTTCTACTTACACAACTTCTTTCTCTTTTAGATGCCAGAGTTTGAGAAGAACACCGTCCATATGAGGGACCCAGAGCGGGTGGAACAGATCATCTGTGGGATGATCAAGGGCGGAGCCTCCAAACTACAGGTACAATAATGTGGGAAAGTCCATTTCAAATGTGTGTTGAATCTGTGATTATCATCGCTAAGTCTCCTGATTTAACAGTGCCTCCCTCTGGTGACAGTGTGATTATCATCGCTAAGTCTCCTGATTTAACAGTGCCTGCCTCTGGTGACAGTGTGATTATCATCGCTAAGTCTCCTGATTTAACAGTGCCTCCCTCTGGTGACAGTGTGATTATCATCGCTAAGACTCCTGATTTAACAGTTTCTCCCTCTGGTGACAGTGTGATTATAATCACTAAGTCTCCTGATTTAACAGTGCCTCCCTCTGGTGACAGTGTGATTATCATCGCTAAGACTCCTGATTTGACAGTGCCTCCCTCTGGTAACAGTGTGATTATTACTACTAAGTCTCCCTGTTTTTGTCTTCAGATTATCACCGACTTTGACATGACATTAAGCCGGTTTGCAATCAACGGCAAACGCTGCCCCACGTGCCATAGTAGGTTCCTCATAGACCCAGCTCAGCATTCATTTGGACTAAGTGGCCTGCCTGTGACATCCTCTGACCTAATGTTGTATACTCTACATAGATATCATTGACAACTGCAAGCTGGTCGCAGATGATTGCAGGATAAAGGTATGTTAAGTACCATTTCTTTTGCTTTTGTAGACCCCGGCTGTATATACGATAGGAGAATGCTTAATCAATAAAACAACTGTTCTTGTATCCTTACATGAGCCCTAACCCTAACCCTATCCCTGACGTTGGATATTATTTTAACCACAGCATACAGTGCATCCAGAAAGTATTCACAGAGCTTTAATTTTTCCACATTTTGTTATGTTACTGCCTGATTCCAAAATGGCTACATTGTTTTTATCAACATTCTACACACAATAGCCCATAATGACCAAAAGAAAAAGTTTGTTTAATATTTTTAATAGATTTGTAAAAATGAGAATTCACAGCCTTTGTTCAATGCTTTGTTGAAGCACCTTTGGCGGCAATTACAGCCTCAAGTCTTTTTGAGTATGAAGCTACAAGCTTGGCACACCTGTTTTTGGGCAGTTTCTGAAGTTGGAAGTGGAGCGTGGGTGCACAGACTTGTTCAGATCTCTCCAGAGACCAGATTAAAAAGAGATGTTCAAGTCTGGGCTCTGGTTGGGCCACTCAAGGACATTCACAGACTAAGACCTCCCTGACTAAGGTCCTTCTCCCCCGATCGCTCAGTTTGGCCGGGCGGCCAATTCTAGAAAGAGTCCTGGTTCTTCAATTTTTTTTAAATTCATTTACGAATACGGCTGTAACATAAGCGTAAGACGATGGGCAGTCAGGGTACCCTCCAAGCATATGCCTCCCTAGGCCATCACTGACCCACTGCCAAACCATGCTGGATGATGTTGAAGCAGCATAACTTTCACCACAGCGTTTCCAGACGCTTTCACGTTTGTCACATGTTGCAGAAATCTGTCCTGCTGCTGGGTTGATGCCTTTCAACGGCCCTTTCTAGCTTTTCCTGTGTAACAGCTCGTCTCCTGGTATCTCTTCATGCACTTGAGACTGTACTGGGAGACACAGAAAACCTTTTTGTGACGGCACATATGGATGTGCCATCCTGGAGAAGTTGGACTAACTCTGCATCCTGAATAGGCTGCAGGTACCGCCTCATGCTACAGTAGTGACAAGGACACTAGCAAAATGCAAAACTAGAGAACAATTAGTCCGGAAGGATAAGGAGAGAGCAGTTGTCTGTGCCCACCAGCTGTCATACCATTCTCTTTTTGGAGGTTGTCTTGCTGTGCCCCTGTTATCACTTTCATTTGCAACTAAACAGATTAAATTGATTCACTGCCTTTGCTTCCTAACTGGACAGATTGATATCCCTGAAGTTGAATTGACTGTGTGATACTGTATTGATTTTGTGTTCCCTTTATTTTTTTACATCTGGTTTGGTGGAAATGTTGTGAGTAGCTCCTTTAATGCTTATTAATGTTCCATGTATCTTTTAGTTACTGGAGCTCAAGAACACATATTACCCTATAGAGATTGACCCTCATCTAACAATGGAGGAGAAGTATCCATTTATTGTAGAATGGTGAGTGCATTCTGAGATATAATTTGGATTCCAATTGATATGTTTTAGTATGTGTTTAGTAAAGAAATGTGGGTTTAAAAAAATTATACATTGTAATATTGACCTCTTCAGCGGGTTAGTGTTGTAGGTGTAGCTAATGGTATAGAACCAACTAAGTTGTGGGGGGTTTAAGCACATGAAGCAAATCTTTGACATTTAATAATCAACAAATAAGAAATGTTGATTAATCAGCACTGGCAAATGTGTTGGCAGGTATTTTAAGTCCCATACGTTACTTGTGGAGCAGAGGCTACAGAAAGATAAACTCCCAGAGGTGGTGAGAGACTCGGACGCCTGCCTGAGGTAAAAAAAGAAATGTTGCTCTGGATGAAACCATCTGCTAAATTATGTACATGTAGAAAAATGTAAGATTATAAATACTAGCCAACAGGAGTGCAGCAATGCACTATCCATGACTCATCCCAAGTTATGCCATAGTGGCCTTTGTTTTGCATGAATACGAGGTCCACAAAATGTGTCTGGCTGTAGAGGTCGCATGTATTTGTCTGTCTAGCTGCCGGTGATGTGAATGCATACATTGGTGTCCCACAGGGAGGGCTATGAACAGTTCTTTGACCGGCTGCAGCAGCACAACGTGCCCATGTTCATCTTCTCAGCGGGCCTGGGAGATGTCTTGGAGGAGATCATCCGGCAGGCGGGGGTTTACCACCCTAACGTCAAGGTGGTCTCCAACTTCATGGACTTTGACGAGAACGTAAGTCCACCTGCCCTTAGGGATGTTGAGGATGGGGCTAACTGTTAAACCTGACGGGGCTGTCTCCTGAACTGTTTGGGTGTGTGCAGTGCATGTAGCATCAGATGTCTCCCATCTAAACTGAAGATGTCTCCCATCTTCTACCAGGGTGAGCTGAGGGGCTTTAAGGGGGAGCTCATCCATGTATTCAACAAGCATGACGGCGCTCTGCGACACACGGACTACTTCAAACAGTTGAAGGACAACTGCAACATTGTGTTGCTGGGAGACTCCTTAGGTGACCTTAACATGGCCGATGGCGTGCCTAATGTGGAGAACATCCTGAAGATCGGCTACCTCAACGACAAGGTGCCCCCCTGAATGGCCCGCTTCCCCCCAAATTGTCGGAAGTATCAGAAGTCTGCAAATATGTGGTTGACTGTAGTGTAGGATATGGATGTATGATGTGCTGTGTGAGCCTGTGCCAATCTTTGTTATTTTTCTCTGTTTTTTGACAGGTGGTGGAGCGATTAGAGAAATATCTGGACGCTTATGACATTGTCCTGGTAAAGGATGAGACTCTAGAAGTGCCTAATTCCATCCTTCAGAAAATTCTATAAATCTTCCCTTATCTACCTACCTGACACTTCCCAAAACCCTAGGAGATTCAACCTCTGGATCCAAAACAAGATACCGCCTAGTTGTAGCTCCATGCTCGCCAATCTTTGGATTCCACAACTGCAACCAACCATACACCCACAGTTAGCCGATGGACCTTTTAAAAAGAAAACATAATTCTCTGATGAAGGAACTGTGAAATTACAGCCTTTGTCTCTGTTGCAATCTTGTTGACATTTTTCACCCCATAACGAAGAAGTAATACAGTAGCTACCCAAATGACTTTTGAACCATTTTATAATTTGCACGGTTTTGGAACACATTTTGCTTTGAATTGTTTTCATGGTGTAATATTTGTATCAGTGTACAAACTTTGCATATCATAAACTAAACATTCAACACAAAAACATAGCAATGTCTTTCAAACAGTACGATCATGCATTTCCCTATACTGTTACAGGAAGTAATGTGGGTCTGAAAAAAGCACTTTACCTGTCAGTATGGGTGAACAATACACTCACTGACATTGTATGTAGAAATAATATCAGTAGTCTTCATGGATTTATTGATTTTCTTGATTAAGAAATGCTTATGCATATGCATTTGTTAACAGTGTGTTGTTTTGCACGTAGGGACTGTGCCACAGTAGCTAAATTGCAAAGTAGCCCTTTATTTTACAGTACTTATGTATACTGGACATTTAATGTGTTATTTACTTTCATACTGCATTGGTACAGCCACGGTAGTAAATAAATGATAGCACACTGCTCAAAAATATAGAGAAGAATCTGTAGGCACCACCTGCAAAACCATTATTTTTTTGAGGGTTGTCTTGCTGTTGCCTCTCCAGTGCTCCTCTTGTCACTTTCATTTGCACCAAAACAGGTGACATTGATTCACAATCCCTTATCCTTCCTAACTGGACAGATTGATGTCCCTGAAGGATAATTGACTTAGTGTTATACTCTGATGATTGCATGTTCTCTTAATTTTGTTTGAGCATTGTATTTTATTAGTAGTGCAAAAGATTAAGTTGTGGCATTAAGAAATATTTGTATAACCAAACCAGGTGGGCAGAACCTAGTGAAGGGGGTGGGCATGTCCAAGAACAAATTGGATTATATTGGGACAATGTGAACATGTTGGTTAGGAAACGCTGATTGAAACGCATGTGTTCAATAACTACATTTTTCCAGCACTCTAAATAACAACGATAAGAGTAAAATTAAAAAGAAACGTCTTGTCTGTTCAGAACTTTTTGCAAAATTAATTTAGATCAGATGTTACTTCAATAAGAAATTCAGCAAATTGTCTACCCAATTCCATCCCGTTTAATAGGATTCTTTAGCATTGCCACTAGGCATTTTACTTAAAGGAGCGGAAATAAACAAACACAGTTTTTACAACCAGTAACTGTGGCATTAGGATTTCTTAAGGTATTCAATCCTTTTGTTTATCTTTAACATGATGCATTCAAATGTATTATTTCATGTCATTACTAAATACAAAAAAAGGCTAATATTAGATTTGTGGATACATATTAGAAATACCATTGGAAGCAGTTAAGGCTCTCTTGTGGCGAGACAAGAGTTGCACATTTAGCTTACGAACAATATTATTCTAACAGGGTCTATGTTTCAGATTATGTGTATCATGGGCGCCTGTAATTTTGTAGTGAGTAGGTGATTTGATACACTAACACTACAATACTCACAGAGAAACTTAGTGCCTGCTTTTAAATAATTTACACATCTAACAGGAAATGATGGCCTACATTGGCTTGGGCGCAAATGGTAAGGGGTACAAATGGAGTCGTGATTCCGGAATCTAACACCAAATACGTACTACTAATGAACAAGTTTAACAACATGAAGATATATCAGAGGGGTTCTATACTTTAAGAAGTCTCTGTATGAATGATACAAGTAATGAGGCACAATGGCGTTTTATATGGCCATATATCACGACAAATAGCTGTTCTTAGTCAAGCCACAGAGTGGCGGCGCTTAGCCGTGTTATTTTGTAAATATTCACAAACCCCTGAGGTGCATTATCGCTTTTTCAAACCGGTTAGCAAAACAATTTCTGCATTAAAAAGCGATGTGATGTCATACCCGTTGTATTCTGTCTCGTATACCACGGCTTTTGAGTTTTGCTGCTACACTTGCATTTCGCTCTTTCTTAACTTTGTATAAAAAAAAATTCAATAAAACGAAATTATACAACCAACATTAGGTGTAATATATGGAAAGGTAAATCGATTATACTGTAGGTTTGGGTTGATACATGGGAATATGTTGGATTGGATTTTCTTCGTCTATGTTTGAAGTTGGCTCGTTGGTCTAGGGGTATGATTCTCGCTTAGGGTGCGAGAGGTCCCGGGTTCAAATCCCGGACGAGCCCTATTTTTACATTAATATTGGATGGAAAAATGCAAGTTCTTTTAAAAACGTGTGATGTGATATGATTGTAACACTATTTGACATTTTTGTTAATACATTAAAAGTGTATAACATAACAAATTAACTCTCTAACTACCTTAATACATTTTGATGAAACAACCAACATCCTAGGTCCCTACATCTTGACTCAACTCTGTCTTTTAAAACCAGTTCCACTACTTCACAGGTGTCAAACCGGATCCACGGAGGGCCGAGTGTCTGCAGGTTTTCGCTGTCACCTTGTACTTGATTGATTAATTAGGTCACTAATTGGTTAGGTCTACCCTCACCTGGTTGTTTAGGTCTGAACTGGGAACCAATTTACAGGAAAAAACAAAAACCTGCAGACACACGGCCCTCCGAGGAACCGGTTTGACAC